>PNEQ01118843.1:0-46021 GCA_003012365.1 Medauroidea extradentata
TCATTGTGTTTTTTGAATTTGGAAAGAAAGTAGGAGCAGTTGAAAATTAAAAAAAAGTCAGTTTCAAGGTCAGCTTTTATATCTATATATGAAGACATATCAACATCATTCTGTTTATTTTTACTAGCATTATTAATAGCCCTCAGTCTCCTCTTTGCAATGAGATAACACATGACTTTGTATCTTTTATGGATATCAAAATATTAAACAATACAAAAACCCTTGAAAATGTAAATTTTGGTACACGGTACCGGCCATTTTGTTCTGTAAAATCAAAATGAGGGCAGATAAAAATCAATAACTTTGGGTTTGAATTGTTGAAATATGTACATTCTGTGTGACAAAATTTCAAATTTTTTCAAAATGGGTCAGCAACCACCCTTGGGTGATTTTCCATGGAATGACCCTATTATTAACTCAGCTCACATGGCTGCATCTATGCTGCTCTGCGATCTGCACTGAAAAAAAAGGTATATTTGTAGGTACCATAATTCTGTTAAAATAGGGACAGCAAAACAGGTAAGTTGTTGGTACTACTCTGGACAGTTCCTTCAACAATCTGTTTTGTAGATGTTACCATCTGGTTTGTAAAAGCAACAAAGCTCTTTGTTCCTTCTACAAAACAGATTGTCGAAAGAACTGTCCAGAGTAGTACCAACAACCAAACTGTTTTGTTGTCCCTATTTAACACAAGTGTGGTACCTGCAACTATACTCTTTTTTCAGTGTGGAATGTGTATAAAGCTCCATGTAGAGATGGATCCATGGTGGAAAAGGGCGGGGGGGGGGGCGTAGGGGCAATCGCCCTCCCTAAACCTTCCAAAAATTCACATATGCACAATGTATAGTTCTTAAAATTGATCAAATTTAAGCGAACTTTGTGATAGACCATTTCGGAATGATATTGGATTATTTATTGGGAAACATGTAGACGACTACGAAAAAAAAAGAGACGGGTCGGCTCGTCGTGGTTTTACCACTGTTGTTTTAATATTGATTCGCCCCCACTTAAACTCAACTTTCGAGTGAGTGAGAGTGAGATTTTGGTCAGCGCTTAACATCGAGGTCTTCAGCGCCTGTGAGGGGTGACATGATGTGAGAATGGAGCGGCGCAGGAACGAGGGGGTGGGGGAAACGGGAGATCCCTGAGAACACCCGCCGACCAACGCCATCGTCCGGCACGATTCCCACATGCGAAAATCTGGGGACCGACCCCGCCGGGAATCGAGCCCGGATCGCCTTGGTGGGAGGCGAGAGGTCCGACCCCTCAACCACCTCGGGTCCCTCAGCGTTGGATGCCTGGTTGTATTTGAAAAGGCTGGGGGGCGGTTTTGCCTATGGATGATGTACTTTCAGCGATAAGAAAGCATTGGTTGTATCGTGCCGGGAGCCACGCGCTGGCTCCGGCTTTAGTTCTGCCGGCATGTGAGAAAGCGGTCTCAGAGTGTAAATAACGTCTAATCTTCACAACAGATGTTCCAAGTGCCGGTCTCTAATCTCAACGCAGGTGTTACAACGCCGAAACTAGAGCCAAGTATACGCGACATCGGTTGAAACTCTGAACAGTCACGAGGGGAGCGAATAACAGCGACTTACAGGCAGCCACATGTCCTTCCACGAGTGCGAGACAGAGTGCTTCAGCACTGTAACGCCAGTGTTGCCGCCCTCATTATCCTTGTTTCCACTCGTCCGAGATCTCAGCTGGACTTGCTCTCTAGTGTTTGCTACTAGTCTTCAACTATGCCGGGTGACATTTCTTGTCTCCGGACACAAGTTTACTGGCGATGCTTGATTCTGCGTCATCTACAACCCGTTCAATTTACTATGCTTCCCAAACATCCCTGTATTAACGCTAAACTAATATTAAGTCAACAGGTTTCGAATGTCACTATACAAAAGAATTAAAAAATAATCCTAGAAAGCAGTTTCTCTGGTTTCGGGAACAAAGATTTTGCTTGAATGGTGTATTTCTTTTGAACCACGAAGGCGAATTTTGTATGTCATATCCTATATCACATAACATGACACTTTGATAAAAAAAACTTGCTTACAACGTTCGCAAAACCTATATGTGTTACTTTATCGTGTAATTCCTTTTGTTAGACTGAATTTTGAGAAATCTCTTATTATATTCGAACTAAACTGTTTTGAAGAGTTGATTTTTATCTCAAGCCTACGTCAAAGTAAAATTCTTATGTAGAACTAACCCGAGAGGAAAATAACGAGCGAGTTAGGCTGAATTTTCTTTGTTTTTCGTAAAAATATGTTTGGCCGAAATTTCAGCGCGTGGAAAGCACAGACTTCGCCGCGTCTCCATACTACTGTACTTTGTCAGTCACTTGGATTTGCAAGTTACATATTTGTATAGTTTTAATATTTCGTAATATAAAATTTTTCCAGAAGAGCTATTTTCATAAAGGTCCATTTAAAACTAAGGCTGTTGTAAGGAAGTTGATAAGTAGTTTGACTTACCGGTTATTAGAGCGAACAGCCACTTCTTCAGTTGTTGAATTTAATTATATCGATCATATAAAAATAATTGCTCTCATGTGAGCAGTGTGGATACAGATGAGTTTTCGAAACAAAGTTATGGTTATGGAAGGAAGAGCATGCAGCTAGCACGCGGAGTGGTACCTTGAGGTAGTGCGCGGGGCCATCGAGCGGGTCGTACAGCTGCAGCATCTTCAGTAGCGTGGCCAGCACGGTTGTTTGGTTGCGGTACTTATGACTAAGTACAGTCAGCAATGCCCTCAGATCCTCGCAGCTCATGCCATCCTCTGTACCCGCGGCCGCGCCTACACACACCATACCAGGCCTATTAAGATAGGGGAAGGGGGGGATATGGTTTGTATAATAGACGTATATTTAGACCATTTTGTACAGCAATGGAAAATTTTCTAGCTTTCGTAGTTTTCGTATTGGCTTGTCAAACCCAAATTTGCGTAAAATTCTTTTATACGATAAACGAAAATCAACTGACTTATAGGAAAAAAAAATAATTCACAGTGAAGAACAGTGTCCCAGACTACGTCAAGACGTATAAAAACTGCAAAAATACTGTTTGTATTTTAATAAAAAATTGCTGAATTTGTAATAAATTATTGCCAATTTTCTGCATTTTTTTTTTAAATACAAAAATAAATAAATAAATGAGGGTATTTTATACAACACTTGACGTAGCTCATGAAGGAATATTCAGTGTGAATGGTTTCATTTCTGTAAGTCAGTTAGTTTCCAATTCTTGTATTCTAGAACAGTTTTATGCAAATGTGGGATTTTACATGCTATCATAAAAAAACTGTGAAAGCTAGAAAATATAATCACGATGAATGTCTACGAAACAATCAATATCTCGTATAAATATATAAATTATTAAACGCATTAAAATTTTTGTGAATTACCCTCTTAACTGCCACTTCCTCCTACTTACCGTTTCTGCGAATACCATTTTCTTAAACCCGAAAGGATGCAGATGTCGTAAAATCAATGGGTGTGCTGGAAAATTGTTTTTATAAAGTATAACCTAACCCTTTACAGTATATAATTTTGCTTGATTTACGACTTAAAACGATTTATTAAAGTCGAAATTTTTCGAAAGTACATTATATTGAATTACTAAAACCCATTTTGAATACATCTTCGTAGCAGTTAAACGATAACGGTTCTTTTTTAGGTTAAAAAAGTACTAAAATAACATATATAAGAGTTCATGGCCCTTAAACCACATGCTCCTATTTATGCAATTTTTTCGAATATTATTTCTTAAAAATCGAAAACAAGCAGATATAGTCAAACCGTTACACAGATCTTCTGAAAATTGGTTTTACTATGATGTCTATTTATTTTTAAAAACATACAATTATATTAATATCTTTAAGTCGATAACTAGCCAAAATCGTTGAACAGGGTATTGAAAATAGATTTATTGCGCAAAAAAAAACCTTCCTAATCCTCGTCGTAGGCAGACCCCTTATCTTCGTGAAAAATCATCAGACTGTTGCTCTGCACAAAAAAAAAATACTTTGGTCCTCAACTCACGTTGCACGTGTCATTTGACACAAGATGGCGGTCTGTTCGTCTCATTACCGAATAAGCCAAACCACGTCCTGGGCCGTCTGGCACGAGAATATGGCGGTAAATCCGTAATGAACTATAATATTATTCATCTCAGCTCGCAGACCTCATCCAATGAAACACTCCACGCAAGTGTGCACGAGATGAGTTGAGTGACACAGGCGTCTTAGTACAGTCTTCGTGTACTGTTGACAAAACGCTATTATTAGAATATCATCTCTCCGCTCTCAGATAAAATAAATATTTAATGATTACGTTACCTCTTTTGTGAAAAAAATAATAATAATTTCGGTCGCAAGTTTAAATGAGACCGTCAATCACATAAGATTTCGGAGATCTGGCATCTGAAGCTCCAGTCTTCCGCCATTTCACTCTGGGTTCAATCCCGATTGGGTTGAAATCTAAAATGTTCATGTTTGGGGCACAATTCAAGCGCTTTTGAACTATTTAGTCGAGACGCGAAAATAATTCCACCTAGAATATAGTCAACTAGATAGATGCACGAAAATTAATTTAAATGGTAAAATATACGCACAGCAACCATCGAAGTTGAAGGTGCTAAGTTTTTGTTAAATCGGCAAGTAACTTAGTGGCAAATTACATATTTCTTCCAAGGCAACACAAATCGTAAAGACGCGCGATATAGCGCTTTGAAACAATGTGTTTATGTTTACAGTTCATTAAAGTATTAATTATGTATAAAATATTTTATTTTTAAAAAGTAGACATGAAATTGGGCGGTGTTATGAATCACAGACAATGCACCAATTGCTAGTTCGGTATAAAATATTTTTCTGCTTTGAAACGATAAAAAAAAAAAAAGATTTATTTTTTTTATCTCATATATCCTGTGGTTATGAATATCAGATTTATACGACTAATAGTACACTTTTTGTAAGACTGTCTCAAATTTGAAAAACTCACAGCGTGTTTCGCTGATAATTTAAAATTGTCACATAGTCTATTGATGCATAGCACAGTCAAACTGACAGTCTCCGCATATTTTATTTTAGAAATCATGGCAGCAGAAATATGTTACGACCGCTGTTCTCACACACATGTCACTTTTATGAATGTGCTGACAAGCCAAGGCTATCTAAATGTCACTGGAACTAATATCTTTATTTAAAAAAAAAATTAATAAAGTTGCAGATTACAGTTATAAATTCATCATATATTGCGCGGAGTGCATTTAACATTTTTTTAAAACGCGTATTAAATTGTGCTGAGGAGAATGTCCAACATTTCATCAATTACAGAAAATAAGATGATTAAGTAAACAGATATATTTTGGTATATGCAGTCAAAGCAGTAAATGTCAGAGGGAAAACAAGAATTCAAACTGTATGTGTTGTAATACACATAAAAGTAATGCTTATGGCGTTCAGTTATATGTATTATTAATGCATCATAAAAATGTAATATAAAAATAGTTCAATATGTTTCGCGAATATTTTATTTCTATTATGTTTTTATTTGGTCATAATTTACTGTACATCGCAGCTATAACGACATAGTGCGCCTAATCCTCAGTACCAGGAATATGCCTGATAGTGAACTGTTTGTGTTATTACGGGATTGTTATTTTCCTTGACTTTGGCATTCAAATATAACATGAATCAATATTGCAATAAATTCCACAACCCATCAATGGCCTTAATAATGTAGACTACATGCCGTCCTTCGGCCCGCGTGAACCGCGGTGAAGTATTGTCAGATCGCTCGCCAGGTTAGATTCCCAATTGGGTAGCTACCAATTTTCGCACGTAAAGATCGCGGCGGCCGCCGCCGTTGGCTGGCGGGATTTTTATTTTTTTCGGGTCACTCCCGTCATACCCACATTTGCACTCCACTGTTTCTCCTTATTCACGTCAAAGCAATGTCACAGGCCGAATTTGGAACCAAACTGGGGGATCTTGGCGAAGCCAGCATGGAAATACCTGCCTGACGTGGCGGTAATAATCGTAGAAAACAAAGTTCCTAGTCTACTGGCTGCGTAGGTATATTCTTCTTTATACGAAACTGATAAACATTTTATATTAAAAGAACACACTCTTAAAACTATATCGCTATCTGAAACCTGTTCTTGGGACTCCATAAAATGACCAAAAAAACTACTTTTTCAGACAGCTGTACCTGGAAAAATGCAAACATGTTTCGTAAAACAAAATTATATAAGTTTTCGTTTGGTTGTAAGACAGACTTTCTACAAATAAAATTACTGTGTCTCATAGAAAAAATAAAACTACGAAAACGCTACACGCCTATTTAGTGGCACCCACATAAAGGCGGCATTATCCTTGATTCCTGTACCCCTGTCGCCCATATAGCTTTAGAATTTGTTGTCATAAATATTTCATAAAGCCAAAAACACACAATAGTAAAACATGTTATGATCACTACCTTCGAGCAAAAATACCAATGTAAACTTGCAAACAATAACATTAGGATAAACATGTAACCTGCCGACACATAAACTTATTTACTATAAAAAACCTGAAAACGCAAAATATTTCATAGAATTCGAAAACCGATACATCACTGTAAACAGGTCATACATTCAATAGGAAACGTAGGTCGAACTGTTGTTCTCATGCCTGTTTCCCGCGATCATTTGGCTTTACGGAATATCTTATGTATGAACGACTTCACTGACTGACATATCAAACTGCAGCCCGAATAGCTGGACCTAGAAATATGAACATTTTTGTGTGGGTTCCCTTAAGTGGTAAGCGAGCACTAAAAAGGAATTATTTTTGCTATTTAAACCCTAAGGAGTGAAAAAAAAGTGAAATATGCTTTCTAAGATCCGTCTACATTATTCGAAACCGACGGCCTACCGACGTGAATTTTATTTCGATGGATCATGCATAAAAATTAATTTTAGCCAATTTCAGACATTTTTGAAATTCAATATTTACGGGGGCGAGAAGACCTGAAATGTGTTTTCGATTAACTATCGGTACCTATCGAATACTTTGGGATACAAAGTTACTTTTCGCTTCAAAATTATGCTTATGTAAATTCCATTTTTTTTTTTTTTTTTTTTTTTTTTTTTTTTTTTTTTTTTTTTTTTTTTTTTTTTTTTTTTTTTTTTTTTTTTTTTTTTTTTTTTTTTTTTTTTTTTTTTTTTTTTTTTTTTTAGGAATTTTCGAAATTCGACTCCTAAGGTGTAAAAATGGAGGAAAGTGTTTATTTTTTTTTTTTTATAAATAGTCGATACAGCTTGAACTCAATGGGCTATCGTCGTGATTTTAACTTCAATTATATATGTATACAAATGTCAAGACGGAACTTAAAGACGTTTCGAAATTCTTTAACTAAGGGGTGAAAAGAAGTGAAATGTACTTTTGATTATTCTCCTATGTCTTTCAAACCTGTTGAGATGTCGAAGTGATGTTTGCTTCTAAATGATATTTACATAAAGCCACAAAATAATATGTATATATATTTTCCATATTCTAAACGAAAGATGTAAAAAAAGGGTAGAATGTGTTTTCAATTCAGGATATATATATATATATATATATATATATATATCGATTGCACTGGACTTTAAGATATCGAAGCAATTCTTGCTTATGATTAATGCTTTCTTAAATGCCTTAATTTTTATTTTTTTATTTTTCGAAATTGTACAACTAAGGGGTTGAACAGTGATGAAAAAAGATTAAAGGTGTTTTCAATTAATCGTATATATTATCTCGAATCCAACAAGCTATCGTCACGATTTCCACTTAAATGTGATGTCCATACAATAATAGCCTTAACTCTCTGCAAATAATTTATCGAAATTCGAATTCTATGGATGTGAAAAGACATGGCATGTGTTTAAGATAAATCCATAAACGCAATCGAACCCGTAGAGATAAAGAGTTTCTTTTCGCTTTAGGATGATGAATAGGTAAATCACCGTAAACAGATTTCGGGACTATTCTAAATTCGAACTCTCAGAACTGTGAAGGCCTAAAATATGTTTTAAAATGAATCGTCGATTTAGCTTTGACTCAATTGGTTGGGTAATCGTCGTGATTTTCACCTCAATTCGACATTTATATAAGCTTTTAACGTGCGATGGTAAGATTTTGCGAAATTCGATCACTAAAGTGCTGAAAAAGGGCGTTTTTGGTTACCCCAAGATCTCTACCCAACAAGTTGAGAACTGCATTAGAATAATAGCCACATAAACACGAAAAATAATTAAATAGTTTATATATGGATAAAAAAAACTCTCGATAACCAGGAAAAGAATGGGGAGGGGGAAGTATGTAGTATTTTAAACCTTTCAAAGCAGATGATCCGAAAATGCAAGTACGACCACAGATAAACAATTTATAAGGAAGTTAACATTCTGCAATTATATCGTCATATATCTATGTGCCAAGTGATTGAATAATCTAATTATTTTAATTAACTTTACACGGTACGTAAGAGTAAAGTCATCAATGGTTATGCTCGAGATAATGAGTAATCAGACCATGTAATAAATACTACTTATACCATCCGAATACTCTCTGATATTCAAGGACTGTTCTGTAATGAAAATAAACAAGGTCCGGGACAGTCGTTTAGAGCAGTAGAAATAGACTTAGGATAGTTTTTCGCATGCCAGCTATAGGTACTTAAGGCTACGCTACAATTGATTAAGCACAGAATATAGCACACGCACAGGAATTCCAAAGCACTGTTTCCAAATGCCACACGCTACTATGCGCGCACAGGATCGGCGCACAGAAAGTTTGGTAAAAAGTAAAATTTTTCTGTGCGTGTGCGCCGTGCGCAGCCAATCAATCAGAATGAGGATACTGCCGAGTTAATGTGGAGCTTGGTTATCGAATAATTTGGAATGATCTTGACTATAGTTGTATCCGGTGTTGTATCTGGTTTCTACTCACGTGTTTAGTTTATGTAAACAAGCGCGGTGTTTTGCAATATTTAAGAATATTAATTTCGGAGATCGGGCATCGCGATTGTCACATTGATTACGAACAACAAATGTACATTGCAAACAATTATATTTACTAATGCTGCCAATACACAAACAAATAATTCTCCCTCCATCATTTCCGGCACACTTTGTGGAGACGTCCGTGAGCTTCTGTGCGTGTGCGGCGATAAATGTAGCTTACGAGATTTATGTACGTTTGATGTGAGTGCGCCTGTGCTACATCAATTGTAGCGTAGCACTTAGCATGCTGCAGAGTAAGCTCAACCTGCAGCTTGGTTATCCTAACACTTGATGGCCGAGTTTATAATCTGGCGTACAAAGAGGTCCTTCAACTGAAGTAAATATTTGCGGTTTCGAATAATACTGTAAACGACGGCAATGCCGCGGACGGACTACTAATGAAGGTTTGTTAGTTCGTATTCTATGCTGTCCTATACCAGTCATTCGGTTGCGAAGAAATTTTAGTGAGTTGGGCGTGCACCCATGAATACATCTGCAAAAAAAAAATTTGGTAGGGAGGGTGAGGGCAGGACAAAACGATAAAGAGGGGCAAAACGGGGTAACAGAAAAATCTGATGAGAAAAAAAAACTTTTGGTAAGTTGTGCGTTCATCCGCAAAGGTTTCTGTCTAAAAACACAATTTTTTGATGACGGGGATCAAAACAGGGTATAGGGGCAGAAAGGGGTACCCAAAATTTATTGAAACAATTTTCCTTTTCAAAATGTTTCTAAAACGGACATTGACGACCCTTAACATAATGTTGCACCATTTAGCACTTTTTATAAACTTTTGATTTCAGATATACTATAGCATTAAATTAAAACCCCTGCGAACGAAGTAGCGGATGCCAGCTTGTCTAGATGCATATTTTCAAAACCACTAATGCACAACTTATACTTTCTGAACAACATCCCTAACTACTTGCACATCAACAAAAACGCAATCCAGTGCTACTCAGTGGCAGTCGACTTCCAAATCCGCTGATTGTGACGCACAATTTTCTCAGCGGAAAATAATAGAGAATCTGGGTTTATGTTTCTTAAAATCAAATTTACCGTAATTAATGGACTTTTTTTCATTTTAGTCCGGGATCTCATTCGAGACTGCTCATACTAAGCACCTATACATGATGGCAGAAAATAGTCACACAATATTCCAAATGTGAATTATATAAACGACCACAGTAAGAGAGGGCATTGCTTACGATGGATTACAGGTTGATCGGTTTGCAGAATATCAAGCAGAATATGCGAAAATTACTTGTTTGTGCAAATCCTATACAGATATTTTGTATTCATTTTATTTTAAGAAACTAAACAACAGAAACCATCAGGTTGAAAACTACCATGAACTGATACAGGTTAGTCTGCATTCGTAGCGTAGTCAATGAGGTGCCGGTCTGCGGTGCGAGAGGTCCTGGGTTCGAATCCCGGCTCGAATATGGTTGTTGCGTTGTCCCTTCACATCACTTCACCCTCATAGGCTCTTAAGACCTCGTTGTTGAAAGGGCCGTAAAACCTTCTCACATATCCTGATACAGGTTGCTTTGTCCAAACATGAGTAGGTAACATTGCACTATTCCAAATGTTTGTTCCGATTTTGGGAGGATGCTCTAAGGCAGGGCTCGATGGCATGGAATAGTGAGTGAGTGAGTGAATGAGAGATTTTGTACAGCGCTTAACATCGAGGTACTTAGCGCTGGTGAGGGGTGGCATGAGATGAGTATGGAGCAGTACCGGAATGAAAGGGTGGGGGAAACGGGCATGGAATGGAACACGCCTTTATTCGCGGCGCGGCGTGCAGTGTTTTCGTATTACGCTTTTCTTTCTGTGGGACTGGAAGCGGTGTTTTGAGGGGCCTCAAAATCATGTTTTTCAATAAGCATGCTATATTATTTTAAATAATAGAACCATAGTTTCAACTGAGTGTTCTTTGCGTATACAAATGTAATGGGAATAATAAGTTCATAGTTTCGCGTAGAAAAAAAAGAAATGTGGCAGGCTACATCACCGTCCACGCGCAAGGTACATAAACCTGTAAAGGTTTAAAATGAATTTTAGGAACGTTCTTCAATATATCTTAAACGTGAACAAATATCTAAGTACCTTAGATTTACTATTGCGTAAATTTATAATAATAGTAATTCCCTGATTTTTCGAATTTAACCTCTTAAGGAGAAGAAAAAACATAAAATATATTTTCGCTTAAGAACCCTGTACAACTTCCGCACGAGCAGTGGTGAAGCGTGTTAGGAGAAAGTTTTTCTACGAAATACAACTCAACGTGCGTGATATCTTTATCTACGAAAAGGAAACACATTTAAGACTATGCTACTCTATTATTTTATATCATACTTAGAAACATGGATTCGTGGCACGTCAAACGAGCGGAACACTGCACGTGGTTTTCGCGCCCAGCGCATAAAGGCGACACGGTTCTTGACACACGAGCTAGTCTAGATCTTATCGCCTGCCAGTTTCCATACCTCGGACGCGGCTTCTAACGTCTGCTGCATGGGGCTCTTTCAAAACATTAGTTCTTCATTCATACTAAATATCGTATTATTTCGTGCTTCAAAACACTGTCCCTACTTAGGTGCTAGTATTCCCCATACTTATGTGTTAGTGGGAATAATATCAACTAAATCGGTTGACAAGGGGATCAAGCTTTCAGGCGAGTGTCCGACCTCTATAAGGACCGGTTGTCAAACCTAGTTACCATTTTAGTGTTATTTGTATAGCTAACGCCCAGCTTGCTTATTATATTGATAAGCGCCCATCCATGTTGTATCACCAGCTTTTATTAGCTTGTTAGTTACCAGGGTGTTACGAATTTTGATGGTGTTTTATGTAGAATTTTTATTTCGAAAATTGGGATGATTTGGCATGTGTGCAATGTTTATTGATTTATTTTTTCGTAATATTTACATGGTCGCAGTGAGATATGAGTGAGAGATTTTAGTCATCGTTTAACATCGAAGTCTTTAGCGCTGGTGAAGTGTGACATGAGATGAGTAAGGCTCGGCCCCGGAATGAAAAGGCGGGGAAAGAGGGAGACTTAATGCTATAGGTACAGTCTAATAAATGAATAAGGTTATGGCATTAAACTTCTTATGTTTTGTTTTCATGTCTTGTTGGGAGGCGAATGGTCTGACCATTCGGCCACCGCGCCCCCAGGAGATATGAATATACACGCAAGTTTCCAGAAACTTCGAAATTTCTATATATGTGAACTTGATATAAGCATTATGTTTTATAATATGTTCTTTCTGTAGGCCACATTTTACTGATGTTATTACAATGCAAATACCACCTACACTATAATTAACATTAAAATTACTGTCAAAATACGCGATGAAATTATAAAATTTAAAAATTCGAATTGAACTTGTGCTTAGCAAGCAAAATTAATACACATATATTTAAGCAACGCACTACGCACAAACGCACGGAAGCAAGTTTACACTTGCTGTCATTAGGAATAAACTATTTTCGTTGGAAGTAACATTGGATATACACACCACAAGTGTGTAATAATCAGGTCCGATACTGTACATGAATTTGCTTGGTTGAAGACCCGTTTTTCAAAGCATAGTATCGCTTGCACACTTTATTTCTAATTTCTTTATCCCAGTCCACACGCTAAGCACAATATCGTTTCAAGCTATAATATTTCAAACGAATATGGCTTTGCACACGAATTATACTTTACTAGCTGAAACGAGTCGCAGAATTTCCGCCACTATCGTAACCATCTTGTAAATCGGGGCGACTGAATTCTTGTTCCTTGGAGGGCAGCCCTTTAGATTTTCCTGTCAATTGTGTATTTGACAAGCGAGAAGAGAGTATCTTCCAATTTCTTAAAATACTTTTGTTTTACTGGTTTAATAATCCTGAACGGTAGCCACTTGGAAGGGCAGCTCTTTAGAATTTTTCTGACAGTAGTGTATTCAAAGGATTGTCTAAATGTTTGCACCTTCGAAGAGGCAACATATCCTGATGTAACCTAAAATAGCAAATCAAACCTAATCGGCTCCAACCTAACAAACCTGGGCTGCCATTCCAAGGGGCAACAATTCAGACGACCGACCCATAAAATACGTCAATGCTAAAAAAATCCTAATGGCAGCCTTCCAGGGGACAAAACTTCAGCCCCCCCCCCCTTGTAAATCGCACTGCGCTCACCACTTTTCTTCTGTGGGGTAGTTATCAAACTTTCTCATGGCCTGTTAGCTAGCCATGAGAATAAAATCTCATACATCGCATTTCCGGTCTAAAAGGAGAATATATATTTGTCCACAGGGCATTAACCACCGATGTACAACAAACCTGAAGGGCGGGCTTACAACAGAAAAATCAAGTGTAATTCACAACAAAATCATTAAGTCATAATTACAGTCACTGGAAACAAGAACAATACCGCCATCAGAAGGTGGTGATGATGTAAACTACAGATATGGAGGTAAATTATTGCATTGCAGTATTTTCATTCAGATAAGGGTAGGTGAAAATGGAATGAAGAATTTATAGATATAGCTTTGTTAACAGTTTATTGCTATTTCATTGCGTCGTAGATTGGTTATACTTCGCTCTGATTGACTGCTTCCCCAGAAGTTGTACTTGAGGGCACGGTCGACAACAATTTTCATCATCATGTTTTTATTTTTATATTTGTACCAGCTATTTTTTTTCTCTTGTTTTATACACAAAACGAGACTAAATTTCTATCTTATAAATTTTTTTTATCTCGCATTTTTTTGCGTGATGGCTCGTTAATTAAAGCCAAAATTTGCATGTTTCCATTTTAAGGGCGACACTAAAACCAACTAACTTACCAAACTGAAAAAAAAAAAATTCACAGTGAATAACGATGTTGTAGGATACAAGTTCAGCTATGTTTAACCACAAAATAAAATATTTGCAATAAAAAACTTTATAGAATTTTTTACATTTTAATTTTAAATTTCAGCATTCTTATTTAAATACAAAAAAAAGTACTTTTTTACGAACGTGACATTGTAGGCTGTGACGTCTTTATCCACTGTGAATTTTTTTTTTCAGTTTGGCATGTCAGATCGCTTTAGTGTATTACTTAAAACAGAAACATGCACATTTTGATTTAAACAAGCCACTACGCGAAAATTGTGAGAGATAAAAAAAATTTGTAAGAGCTAAATTTAGTCACATTTTGTATCTAAAACAAGGGGAAAAAATTGGTTTACTCCATTTCATATTTGTTTGGATACATTTGACAACAACTTATGGGCAATAATTTGTAACATATTGTTATTTGTATCACTAAACAAGACAAACTCTGCAGTACAAACGCTGAAATGAACCTATCAGGTTAATTTGAAAGCTAAAAGTATCTTGCATTCTGCAAGAAATTACAAAATACTAAAAATTATTGCCCATAAATTGCTGTCAAATTTATCCGAACTTATATGAAACAGAGTATACAAATAAAAAATAAAAACATGGTGATGAAAATTGCTGTATACCGCCCCTTTAAGATATAACTATTTCGTTTTATGTTTAAGGAAACCCCACCCTCGCGCACGACCTGCTAATTTCTATTGAAACCATAGTATTGAACAACGTACGTTCAGATCTTTTGTGTACGTCATAATGCATAAGTTAATGCTTTATATGTACATTGTATACCCACAAGGCCGTGCACTTCAAGTTGGTGATGTAACCAAGCATAGGCCTCTTCGGTAAGTAAATTTAGGAGGGGACATGGGATGTAAATATTTTTGATGAATAGAAGTAAATATGTCCTAATAGAATGTTTAATAAATAAATTTGTCTTTCAAATAGGCTGAGCACTGAAATAATTATCCTTTACGTGTATTAATATTCAAGTTAACACTATATAAATAACACACAATACCTTCACTTGAACATCAATTATGTCCCTGTGTCCCCTCCACAAGGAATGTGGAGGGGACATGTCCCCACCACCCCCACCCCCCGCGAGAGAGGCCCATGCAACAAAGTATTTGATGCAACACAGCTGAGCGGTTAGCAAAAGCACGGCCATAGAAGAACGTGTCTGGATACTGGCGTTGAAAAGTGATACTCATGTGAATAACTGACGCCACTGGCACAGTGGTGATGTTTATCGTAAATAGAACCAAAAGAAGAAAGTTTATATCGCAGCCGCTATAGGCACTCATAGCATCATGGCCACGGTTAAGGGTGGCTTCTTTATTTATTTAATGCAACGTCGTGTTGAGAGTAGGTGATTCAGTCACTCGCCTATCTAGCAATTTATTTTGCTTAACCCCCTTGTTTGGCTGTAGTTTGTCAAGTTACCGAGAATGTTGTACTTTTTGGCGCTGTAATCCGGGCGGTCGGAATCAAACTCCGCCCACTTTTTTCTAGTATTTTCATTATAAAGTAAATAAAGATTGCTGGAGCCATGCTTTAATATTGTGAGCGAAGGAAGTATTTCGTAAATTGATAAAATTGCGTTTTGATAAATTGTTTATCTTTGTGGGAGGGAAGTGGGAGGGGTTTGAGCCAGAGCCACTCTAGGTGGCTCTGTTTGAGCCCGACCGCCCTAACTGTAGCCCCAATAAAACACAATATTGTCGGTAACTTGGCGAACTGCAGCCAAACAACAAGGGGGTCAAGTTTCCAGGCGAGTGTTCAGACCTGTTATTCTACGGCCGTGATCATGATTTTTTGCAACGTTAAAAAGCACCTCTGTATACTAGTAGCACTTACAGTCGTGGGGTTAATTCAACATCACTGGTAAATACGACTAGAGTTGAATAAGAGCGTAGACAGCCTTGCCATTGAATACGTCTGGTATATATCCATACATCAGAGGCCGTTCGCATACCCTGATTAAGGCCTCGCTCTTTTGTTTTGCAGTGGTTTCGAAAATATTTTTTAACGCAAATTAATAAATGTATCAAAAATTCATTATTACAGTTTTAGCACTTATATATGTATCTGAATTTTTCTGTTGCAATATACCAAACGGATTTTTAGATTATTGCCCCTGATATATCAACCTATTTTGTAGTCAAAATAAGCCAAAACGATGCAAAATAATTTTTTTGCTAGCAAACGGTACATTATTAAAAAAAAAAAACTCTTGCAAAATTGTGTATCGTACGAATGTACACAGTCTCAAATTTTTTCAAAGCATTTCTTAAAAAAAAAATATATTTGACTCATTTGCAATAATTTAAAATAAATGAAAGATTATTACCTTACGGATACTTCTACTAAAGGTTACAAAGAATATGTGTTTTGTTATGGAAGAGTTTAGCACAGGGAAAAAATCTTCAGCAAGTTTCGCTGATATCGCTTAGGTCCGTTATACAGTGACACGCAAGCGCATACGTACCACGAATACGAAAACACAATACACTCCGCGTGTGTTCTACAATGGGACGCAAGCGGACACGGATAGTCTTACGCATCCGGAAACGCAAGAAAGTTGGTCAACTCCGAACTCTTACGTATCCATGCTTAAGTTTAGCTAATAGCAATCGAGCATTTCGTCTTTCGCCACCATTTTTGTTTACAAACCTTTTACACGTTGAGTTTTCACGGTGAACAATTAAAGTCGCCTTCGTGCACTGTATTTACAATTATTACTAGTGACTATAATACTACAGAACACTTTTCGTGAAGTACCATTTAAAAAATTAAACATAGGAAATTTTTTTTTATTTGTAAAGTATTGACTGCTAATTACGTCAAAACTATGCTACTGTTAACATTTCTATTGCTATAGAAGACACGCACAGACCTTACTATAATATCTATAACATACTGAACTACAAATAAAAGTAAAATTATTTTTTACTAATGTCGGAAATTTACACGACATATACCTTCATTTTCGTTTCATAAGTTGAAAGCCTATACGTTTACGAATGCATTTTCATGCTTTATAGAGTAGAAAATGTTTCACTCCGTGTGCTCGTTTCGTTTGCGTGTTACGTATCTGCTGTTTTACGCTTGCGTTTCACTGTAGAACGGGCCTAACTGGCGTAT
This sequence comes from Medauroidea extradentata, assembly GCA_003012365.1. Classification (NCBI taxonomy): domain Eukaryota; kingdom Metazoa; phylum Arthropoda; class Insecta; order Phasmatodea; family Phasmatidae; genus Medauroidea; species Medauroidea extradentata. The sequence continues at coordinate 17,041 of PNEQ01118843.1, forward strand.
TAAATACTGAACCGTAGTAAAATTAAATTTAAGTAGCCTTGGGAAAGAAAGAAGTCATTTAATTTTATTTGAGAGAAAAATCAAACCAATTAATTTTTTTTTAAATCATTAACTTAAAGTAACTTAAAATTCACTAAATCTCTGTGATTGTTTAGTTTTTTGCACCTCTTACAGATATCAGCACGCAAGCAGCCCTGTGCCATACTTCTAACATTGATATTTCCAACCTGTAGTTTAACCTTGCTCTGGTTTTGTCGCACATGGTGACAACTAATCACTGGCTACACAACGTTATAACAAAAAAATATATTTCATTAATATTTGAACACATTGCTACAATGTACATATCTCAGAGGTACAGATACAAGCACTTTGTTATAATTAGCGTAAATTAATTTCGCTTCCACTTTTTTTTCGGGAAGACAGAATATACTACGTAAATTGTTGTAAATATTTTTGATGTGAAAAAATCTTATTTGGCGAATGAGTAAGCTAACTGACTTCCTACACATTACAAAAACTTTCTACACGTGTAGTTTAATTGTGTTCTAAAAGTAGCCACCCCCACCCCTTCTTCAAGACTTTTGACAGCCTAGTTACTACAGAAAATTTTATAGCAAACAAGCAGGCTTTAAAATAAACTAAAAATTCCTCATTGTTTCATGGGCCTTGAAAATACGCTTAAGTAATTCTTGATAGTGGTGTTAAGTGATAGGTCCGTACTCCTACATTTTGTAGAGAAACTACAGTGGTTCAATTAATAACTAACCAATATGTTAGAAGAGCATTACTGTAACCATATGGCCGTGTGTGTACGCATACGTGTGTATATATACATACACACGCGCATTCTATAGGCCTACGTATGTATGTGTGTGTACGTACATATATATTCACTAAAACATATAGGCATTATATGGCATTGCAGTATGTTTAAAACTTGGGTCTTAGAGTGACGCATGGTTCTTGAATTTCTTTTTGTTAAATGTTAATTATATTCAGGTAATTACATTTTAACTAAATTAATCAGGATTTCTGTAATTGATCATTTCTGTTAGCATAACTAATAAGCAAACGATGGTTTCAACAATATCTCGGAATTAATTTTCCTAAGTATTCGGGTCTCAGATCACAGCTTTATTTGTATTTAGTTGGTGACAGAATATTAATTAATGTAAGCATGTTCTACTCACCTAACTTTGACTTCTCACTCATTTTCTTGATCGCGTCTTGTACGTCTAGCGATTTTCTTCAGGAACCATGTAGCTGTATAATATATTCACTTATAAATCACAAGCATTTGAACATTTGAACATTTGCGTTGCCAACAACGAGTTCTACAGAACACATGTTTAAAATGTTATAGGCTATCCCGCTGCTTGTGTCTTCTTTGTCGTCTAACCAAACAGAGTCAGTAGAACTGCACGCCCAAGACTGTTTATAGCATGCGAACGGTGTTTTGAAAGTAACAATGCGTATGAAAGCAGAATGCTGCCAACTGCTGCATTTTTTTTTTGTTTTGTTTTATAAACCAACGCGTACCTATTAAAAAAGAAAGAAACTACTTTCTTATTGTTCCCAGAAAGTAGCCAGGGAGAAAGTTCAAATCCAACAAAATATTACATATTTTTAATACACAATTGAATGCGATTGGATGCAATGGTGAAATTATTAACGGCGATGTTTATGAGCGAACGGTGCCTACAGCAACTCAGTGTTCTGTGGAACGAAATATATTACAATAGTAAATATTTTTATTAACTTTCTTTTATAGATCGTTCCAATGAGTTGTGTATTTATTGAAAGCTGTTTTTTTTAACAACCATATAGCATTTATTTTGTGTAGCAAGTATGCACAGATACAATGCAACAGCAGCGATATGAAATTATGTGTCGCTTGGTTTAAATCAGCACTACCGAACACAGTATAAGGTTACAATCACTAACATAAACAAAGTATGCGAGTTTATATTTTGCAGGGTTAATTTACGTTGGGTTCAAGTTGGTTGCTGAGTTGATCGACGTATAACATCAAAGTAGGGGGTGCCTATCCTCCCCCAGAAAGTATGACGCAACCTACCCCCACCACCCTTCTAACGAATGTTGTAACAAAGTTTCCATATAAAATTATTTTGCCGATACCAAGAGTTAAAAGCGGGGTATCCGGGGGTCCTCCCTCGGAAAAACTTTGGTTTTTAGGTGTAAAATGGTGCTATTTAAGCACTTTTTGAACCCAAATAAAAATATACAACCCGTAGAAATTGCAATTTTTTAAAAAAGTTATAATTTACTTTAGTTAACAATTTTCACAAGTTATCTTTATCAAACCCGGAACCTTGTACCCTGTCTTGTTTTGGCACCATCAATTATTGGAGGTTCCGGGAAAGCCGACTGCCAGTTTATAGCCATTAGGTAAGCACGACTCGCATAGCCATGATGTTTGGTTATTTTAGTTACACCGCACAGCATTTAATTTACTTAAAATTGTGAGTTTTCAACGCAAGCCATTGCTGTAAGTTATGTCATGTAAAATAGTTACGTAATAATCATAGAATATTTATTTGAACAACCACCTCCATATTTCCGGAGCTAGCGCGCCAAACGTCAAACCGACAGATAAATGCACTGAAACTCTCTCTATTGTAAAGCTTTTATTGTTCATGCCCTCGCCCACCAGTACTAAGGGACACCAAATAACACGAAAAACTATTTTCTCATACTCCTTACACCTTAATATTTTAAAGTTTATCAAGTATTTTCCTAACTAAAAAACTACCAGCTTAGTCGAATTAAATACCAACCATGATTCCTAATCCAGGAGTTAGTGATCGATCCCCGACGAATTAATCACATTTCCGTTTTTTTCCTTTGGAACATTTAATTTACGACCTTAGGAAAGTACCCCTGCATGGTACATGATATCTTTACTATGCCTGCAAAAGTTATAGACTGAATAGAAAAGGCGAATATAAAATTACCGTAAAAATGTTAACAATTAATTTTTATTAATTATTTAACAAGTTCATATTACTAATTTATTTGTAGAAAATTATGGGTGTGAATGGTATCTTAATGAAAACTAATGTAGAACAAAAGTTTCATTACAGATTTACTAGCGCATTGATATAAAATATTTATTATTATAGTTGTTAAAAATAACAGTACTTAGAACTTCAATGAAAATCGTCTCATGAACTTAAAGCGATATGCGGCAACAATGTGCGCTATAAACCCTGTAATGCTATTATGATATGAGTAAGACGAACTATGGCATGCAGTATTTTTGTAATCCACTTGAATTTCAGCGATGCATTTATAATTTTATGACGAAACCGGCTGTATAAAACTTCAATGCAGTTTGGTCGAGTGATTTCATATTATCATGTGCAGCTCCTGCGTAAAAGCCTCTGTTATATATGTAAACCCAGCAACCAGCGGCAATCATCTAGCACGATTCCCACAAGTGAAAATTCTGGGGAGCAAACCCGGATTACCTTCGCTGTACCCGCTACACCAATCCAGACCCCGGAAAATAATCTGAGAAAAATTTTATCGGCATTTATATAGTCAAGTACTAATTGATGATCGTGTTAATTAACTAACAAATCCGATTTTCTTTCCGACGTATTTCCTTCTTGGAACACTGTCTTCTGGACATGTGGCTTCCAGCATTCACCATCGCAGTGCTTAAACTTAATTATTTTGTATTTGACAACCAAATTATTTTTAGTTTTGTGGGCATTCTTTTTTCTGCAATGTTCCGACCACTTATCCTGTCTTACAATTCCATAGCACAATAGTTCTAAACACATGTATTTAAAAAGTTTTGGTTGTTTTGACATGGTTAATTTCGCAAAAAAAAAAAAAAAAAAAAAAAAAACTGGCTCTGCTCCCGCCCGAAAAATCGCAGAATCCTATCTCATCACCAATCGAAAACCGTTCTGTCAACAGACTTAAAAAATTACAGAGTATTAGTGAACTGTCCTGCCAATGTCGCTATCCATTAATTTTCTCTATGGCAGTTATTTATTGTGTAAAAAAAGGTTTAAAATGGCATGAACATTTTTGACAGGGAAATGTAGGATAAATTTTTTGTTTTACGAGATAGATGGGGGGTGTCAGTGGACGAAACAAAAGGGATAGTATATAATTAATATGTATGCCCCTCTTGACGAGTTCCGTGAATCGCTGTTGTTTTGGCGGCAGGTTGAAGACAATATCTCTGGCGCGCGGCGCCGTCTGGCGCAACGACCTGAGTATACCTTGGTTTCTCCACACAGTATTTAAGACATTAATTTTAACTCTACACTTTGTATTAATTATAACGTTTTCAACTTTCAATAACTGACTTTAGGGTTGCATGCAAAAGAATACAGTATCGAATACAAATAAATTTACAAAATCAAATCAACAATTGCATAGAAAATTAATGCAACATACTTTATTTAACTGAAGATTGTTTTCGAAATATACAGTTCTATAATTATTTATTCATTCAAGAGGGTTGACTCTCCCTCAAAAAACGCTTAGGCCTACATACAACTGGAAATATACATTTTTATTTACTTAATGGCACATTTTATATATTTAATAATAAATAATATATACATAAAAGCTAATTCATCTGATATATATATATATATATATATATATATATATATATATATATATATATATATATATATATATATATATATATATATATATATATATATATATATATATATATATATATATATTACGGTTTTTAAAGGTATCGATAACTAATTGAAACGCAAATGTAATATTTTTAACTTTGTACTATTTATGTAATTATTCCCACTAATATTATCAAGGCCTCAGTAGTACAGGAGGCAGTTATCACATTTTCAAAGTGCAGCTTTCATTCAATTTATTTATCATTCAAAAATTTTCCAGTTTGTTACAAATATTAATTTCTAAACCTTTAAAAAAGTTTAATATTTTATTGCATAAAATTATGTAAATTTTTAAAGGAAGTTATTTGAGAAAATTGGCTTTATTACAAATTATTGGTATGTAATAGCAAACACGTTCGTATTTTGCGTTACTAATGCAAAATACATTATTGCCAAACAGACAGATCGATGCATCTCTACTCTGTTGCAAAAAAAAATAGTTTGAAGATTTATAAGTAGTGTGTCCTGAAGCTGTAAACTTAAATAGATGCTGCTAATAAATTTATTTTTAAACTGATTTCATTGAGGTTTCAAGTAGTTTGTTTACTTATATGAATTTCAGCTTTGTATCAAGTCAATAAAACTCTAAAAACTACAACACACTGCCTATCATGTAACAATGTGAATCATTTTTTGTACTGTAACTGCCCTTCACTCACTCTGTGCAGACAGTACATAGCCACGCTGATTTATAGCGTCAGGATAGTAAATACAAATCTTCTGATGCATTTTACACACACTTATGCTAATTTTTCTAACAATACGACCAAACATGTTTGTTATAGCCTATGAGTTAAATATCTTAAACATGGCATGCTTACTTTTATGCCCATTGAGCCAAGCTAACAAACATTACATTTCCATAAATTTGTGGAAAATAGTATGGGGAAGTGCCACTAATTTACTGTAGCGTACCTCGTAAAAAAACACACGGTATCTTACACCTATACTTAAATAATCTCTGTAAACAGGTTGGATATAACTTTGAATTTAGAAGTTGCCTTTTTACTGTTTTATTGTAAATAACACAGTTGTCGCCCAATACATTTAATGCGGGGATTGTAATTTATAGTCTATCTGCACGATCACGATGGGAATTTACTTGAAATTTCAACAGTCATATTCATAAAGTAGAGATTTCTGTCATCAACGATATACTTGTAAGAAAAGGGTAACATACAAAAGCCAGTTATGAACTACAGTGAACCTTGTTAATAATACAATTCATGTAGGCCTGAATACAAAAATTTCATTAATTGTAAATAATTTTTGGTATCCTAGGAATGAGATGAAAAATGTAACACTAACTTAAATGCTCAATAAAGTTCGCTTGTACACCACACAACGCCAGAAATACAACATGCCTGCAGAGGTTCCTCATTCGTTGCGATAATTCGGCAAAATGTATCTTCTCCCAGAAATGTGTGGCATATATTTATAATGATGCGTTTTACTACGAACTGGCACTTCAGAGACAATATTTAAATATAAAAATTAAGGTTCGTAAAAATCTTTTCATAAAAAAATTTCAAAAGTTCATAACAATAAGTAACAAAATATGTGTTCTAGAATAAGGGCATGTCCATGAAACAATATTATTCAAAACAAATATGTTCCTTGACTACTAAAATATGTACTTTGTACTCATACAACGATAAACAAATAAGCGTAGTTCATTATATGACTGTTCTTTACTGTCTTAAGTATTCATGTGACAGTTGCGGCAGATCATATATCGCTCTTTCAGGGACAAGTCTGCTAATGTACGGGATGCGAGTTCGAATCTAGGTGTCGGTAGCATTTTTTTTTTCGCGTTATGTATTCATTTGGGATACAATTGAGGTCCTACAATGTAGTGGACTTAAACAAAATTGTAAATAAAAGATGCAAGACGTATGGCAACACTTCTGCGAAAAAACGAAACTGTAAGTCATTACCCAATTTGTATAAACAATATGTCATAAGTGATGGGACTGTATTATACTGTAAACAAAATTACTGCATGTTGTAAAAATTGTACATATTTTAAAACTTAAATTAATTTTAGTATTTCCGCCATTGTTAAGAAAAAAACATGCTGTGATTTGGTGCTGTTTTAGGTTATAGATCAATGATCAGAATAATATAATTACAAAATTTGCTACAAGACATCTAAGAAGAATAAAAATATTCTGTAAGCCATAGTTTCCAATATATTAAATATTTGTTTTTGTGATATTACAAAATAATGTGAAATTTTAACTTACGTCATGGGTGATCAAATTAAACTATAAAAGAAGTAAAATGTTTAGTACAGCATTAGTTAAATAGAAGTATGTAAATGAATAATTGTTTTTAAAATATAATGTGTAGAATTAGTCTTTCTGAACTAAACTACTGTAAAAATACTATGTACGTATGTTGGATTCAGTCTTTGTTCCGATGTCTTGTGGTTTATTACTATACATTGGCTACTTATTTTTACATTTACATCTTATGTTGCAAAAAATTCACCTTAAACTACTACAAAACATTATATGTTTAAAGAATCACTAAAAAATATATACATGTATGTCATGAATTATATTTCTATGTAAATTCAAACCATGTCTAAAGCCAAATTAAAGCAATAGTTTGTAAATAATTTCACTGTATTTACTGTTATCCTGCGATATGGTGTTTTAGATCTGAAAAATAGATACGGAAAAATGTTGTAAATGCAGCTATAACTAATTTATATATATATATATATATATATATATATATATATATATATATATATATATATATAATAACTTCTTTTTAGTTACATATATGTTGCGATTGAGTCTGTATATATATATATATATACCTACATTTCTTAATGGAACTACCACAAATCCTGTATACTATTCGGCTTATAGACAAGTAGGTCGCTTGTAAAAATAGCATTTTACATTCTATGTTATCTAATTAAGCATAAAGCAAAAAGTAACATAAACTAGAAATTCAGTTACAAATACACATACATAACAGACATTAACATAGTAAATATTGTGTAGATAAACTAAGAGTGAAGTTGTGTTCGCGTCGTTGAGCGAGACCAACTTGGTCTCCGACTCCGACTACCTGATGATGGCAGCTGCAACGACTGCCGAAACGTCGCAAGACAATCTTCAGACGCAGCTCACACCCACAAGCCAAGAAAATGCAGACAATGGCCGCGAAAGCCTGCGATCTATTTTTGTACACATAAATAACATAATAAGATGACTTGAATTTTATGTATTTAGTTCATGCAGTATATGTAGTCTCAAAATGGTGGCGATTTTAATATATTTAACGTGAAATGTAATATATGAGTAAATATTCCTCCGAATTTAATCAAACTTGGTACACATATACTAGTTAGTAAGCTGACTTGACTACTATGTATTTCACTCATAATGTTTAAATTTTTAAATGGTGGCCGGTAAAAATGTTCAGCATAGTGTATCTGAGGAAATATTTTGCCAAATTGAATTAAAGTCGGTATGCATATAATACATACTATATCTTTCATCCAAAATTTATATTTTTTAAAAAGGGCGATCATTTTTTGTATTTTTAGTGCATGAGATACCTGACAGAATATTTTTTTACGAATTTCCTCAAACTTGATACACACGTACTACAAATAATACTGACTTATTTTTGCGTATTTCATTCATCCTATGTTCAAATTTCTAAAACGGCAGCCATTTTTAGCATAATGTAAACTTTGTGACGAAATATTTTTCGAATTTCATCAAACTTGGTACTCATACCGTTTTCTTTGCACCACATATTTTTGTTGTGAGTAAAGGTTTTTGGAATCTCAAATTATTGAAGACTTCACCATTCATAGCTTTTAGTAACAAACAGTATTTTAGAGTGTCGGATTTATTTGAATTCTTACGTATAATGAAATATTCTGGTAGGGTTGCAAAGTAATCTTACTTTACAGTATACTGCATAGTAAGATGACATGACTTATGTGTATTTAGTTCATCCTACGTTCAGATTTTCAAAATCACGGCAATTTTAATATTTTTAGCATAATAAGATAATTCTGAGTAAATATTTGTCATAATTTCATCAAACTATTTCGAAGATTTCACGACATTAATACATAAATTTTAATACACTTATGTCAAGAACTATAGAACCGATAGAAAGTTAATTTAACTATTATACACTTTACTATTCGACTTTATTTGTTGGACAATGTTTGGTTCAGTTATAAACTTCAGAGCTTCGGCCGACAGATGTTTACTCGATAACTGCTGAGCGTGCGTTAGTGGTGTCAGCTTAGGAATGACATTCAAAGATCATTACACGAGTGTATAAGAAGCTCCTTCACAAATAATTAATGACAGTTTTCTTGTGGTCCAATTGAGCAAAAATGGATGTTTTTGCGGTCCTTGCTAGACGTGAAACTCTTGGCGCAGAATCTTTAAAAAGGAACAGGCATACAGTACGCCTTTATATTTAATACAATGTTAGAAAATGATAGAGACAGCACTGAATGTCTCGAAAGGCGAGATTTCGGCGAGAAGACAGTACCCTAGTTCCGACACTTGCACATAGGCCAACGGGAGGAATGATGCACGAGCTGTGCCGTCCTTATCGCGTCGCAGAGCAGCACGTGAGTGATGTCACGTGGTGGGCATCTCTCAACTGCCTAACACTTGTAAACGACTTTCGCACTGTGCCTCGTCAGTAAAAACAATACTGCGCACACCTGCACATGTGTCCAGTGTACATGACGTCACTGTCTAGGGAGGGCAACGCTCACAGGACCTCTACGTGACTTTCAACCCTCCTGCCAGCTTTGACTGCTGCGCTGCCTTCAAATAAGGTACACTACGACTAATTACACCAACGCATTGTACACAAAATATCACTTATGTACATACATTTTGTGTATCCCCCACCAAACCCCCTCCCTCTTCACGAAAATAAAATCCTTGCTACGCGCTTGATAACTCGCTCTCAGTAAACTAAATCAATTTGTACCTTTGCTAAGGCGTTAACTTTTCATGAGCAGGTTAAACTTAGTTAAGTTTAATCGTACCAAAGGCTATGGTGATTAATGTTCTTAGTTTATCAAGGGACAATTTCTACCGCTAGTTGCGGTGGTATCAGTAAAGTAGCAAAATCATGTGTCGTCATTTTCCGGTTGATGGTGGTAAAGGGAGAGGGTTTTGCGGCCCTTTAACAACGAGGTATTGAGGCTCTTCAAGTGCGATAAAATCATAATTTTATATTTTCTATGAAATATTGTTAGCTTGAAGACGATACTTATGGGTACATTTTACTCTTAGTCTTAAGAAAAAAATTAGCTCTCATAGTTTTCTCATAACGGGGTGTCAATGTCAAAATTTGCTTGTTACACTGCCATGCAAATAACGAAAACCTACTTAAACAAAATAATTCACTGTGAATTACATACCATGAGTTATGCAACAAAACATTAAAAAACAGATGACGTAATATTTTGAATTTTAGAAAAAATTGCACATTTAGCCATTTTTAGCAATACAGAACAGTTCGTGGGACAAATGTTTAACTACGTAGCCCACAGCATATTATTACATTGTGGGTTATTTCACGCTGGTAAGTCAAATGATTTTCACTATGTGCATAGCAGCAGAATATGCAAAAGTTGACTTTCACGAACTGTTACGAGACAACTACGCTAGCTAAAATTGTTTCGTAAGAAGAAACTGCACTCACAGATATCGTCTACAAAACTAACACTATTTCATGTAAACATGAATGTATGACTTTCTCGCACTTGAACACCCTTAAGAACCGACGAGGGTGAAGTGAGGTGAAGGGACTACACAACATCCATGCCCGAGCCGGGATTCGAACCCAGGATCTCTCGCATCGTAAACCGGCGCCTAACCGACAACGCTACCGAAGCCGGCTCCGGATGATAGAGCTTTCTTGATTGTGAAAATGTTTGTATGTATGTAGGAAAACTGAAATGATTTGTTTTTCAGTAGAAGGAGTTAATTAAACTTATTCTTCCCTTCATCTAGCCTAGCTAACGTCAATTCTATTACCGTCTCTCATTGTATTAAACCCCTTAGGTCTACCGACTCTAGCGCATCTAGTGGCGGGAATTGTCCCTTGCCAAATTTCTCCACAAGAAATGCTATTATCTTCTTAACTTTATGCTCGTCTCAGAGTCACGAAAAAGAATTTCGGCAATGGTTTGCTTTCCTAGTAGTTCTAAGTATTAGTTCCATTAGACACGTTATTGACGTTGTGAAACTTTTCTACGTAAGTAGTTACATCAGCATATTTTGAAAATTTTTGGTCATATAAACTGAAGGAAAATATCACCACGTTAGGAAGGTTCGCTATAAAAATCTGAAACACAGCAGTAAATGTGACGTGAAAAATTAAACCGAAAAATAGTGATATTTTACAGCACAAATGAAACCAACTTTATTTGGAATTTGAATGGGGAATCATTAAAAATAAACTTCTGTTGCAACAATGTAGTTCAGTTTATTGTAACGTATTAAAATGATGGCGCATCAAACCGCAAACTTCCTGGCAGTAATTTTGGAAGTGACAACTGATTTTAGTTGTATGTTGAAAATTAGTTACTTGAACTAAGGTTATGTTAGATTTTTATGCCGCACTACTGTGCACAGGAGTGATCAAGGAAGACGATCCACGATAAAGTACCAAACAGCATTATTCTACAGTCTTAACCTATTTTTACGTTAGTTGAATTCACGCTCAATTCCATACTAAAATCGTTACATAATCTCAAGACAAAATGAACCTAAACTGTATTAAATCCGTTTGGTACCTTCAAACGAGTTTAAACGTCTCCGAAAATATGATGGGAACAACGTAAGCTTTTCTCTTCAAACCAGCGGGCATAAATGATAAAACATCATTAAACTGATAAGCCTCAAGACGTTGCAGGGCACTAAAACAACAATATTTTCTAACGCAATATTTCCCCGTGTAAATGGTTTTACGAGAACACCAGGGCTAAATAATTTAATTAACATCCGATGTGATCTTTCTGTACGGGTCAATAGAGATATTATCGAACTTTTTTTTAAACTGATTACGACGACCAATTGTTTGGTAGAGGGTTATTAATTTTAATGGACTTTACTTCTCGTCGACAGTGAGGTAACGCAGAATTTCAGACAATGACAAAAACTGAGAAATAAATCGGCCATGGCCTTGTTAAGTAATCATCCCAGCATTCGCCTGAAGCGATTTCGAAAACTATGGATAAACTAATTCGTGATGGCTGGAACCGAGAATTAAATCTGAAACTTCCTGAATAGGAGTTCATCGTGTTAGCTTTGAGTGTTCCAACTGGTATAACAGTAAGCCTAACTGAAAACAGTGGTTATAGTAAAATCATTTTGGGCTACTAGTTGGAAATACTCACATAATCCAAATATCAGTATTTTCTGAATAAATTTAAAAAACAAGTACTCCCGAAATTTGGATATGTACCTGCAGTATCTGCAGTACGCGCATTACAAGACCAAACGACAAGAAACAATGCCATAATCTTTAAATCAAAAACATACAACGAAAACGCATGCTTGTGTGAATTAATTTTATACGTAACATTTTCCATTGTAGTGATCTGAAATAAAGTATTAATAAGTACCTAGAATAAAAATACTTAAACTTATTTAAGTTTTGCCATTTTAGTGTCGCGGATTTTAGATTGGCTTTATCATAGAAATGAATTGTTTAGAGGAGACGACATTTGTTATTTCAGGTGTTGTTCAGATTTTATTTAGTTTTTGTGCCTGAAACAAATGTACTTTTGTTTTGAATTCCCTCTGCAACAATAAAATGCAATTTCAACACAGTTTTGGTGAATATGTACGTGGAAATAAATTTAGAGAAGTTAACAATCTACATTTTACGATCATGAAATTACCTATTAAATTATCCCATTATCTGTGTTAAAATATTACACCAGTGTGTTCCTCTGAACAAAACCCACTAAATTACACAACGGACCAAGTAAATTTGACTAAAAGATATTTAATTTTTTATCTTTTAGAAACCTTAATAAACGTGAATTTAACTTGTAACATGTAACTTAAAGACTTGTTTTATGAACCACGTCCCTAGATTTTACTCAATTACGAAAAGCAAATGAAAAACAATTGTGACATGTGCTAACGTTCTGTACATGGTAGGAAGAAAGGAAGGTGTAGAGGAGATCGTGAGGAAGGCACGCGGTATGGACATAAGGGTCACAATAATCTCGATGCAAATGTCTTCCGCTGCTGCAGTGCAGGTGTTGCCGGGCGCTAATCCCCCGCGGCGGACATATATGCCTGGCTTCACTGTCGTCGTGCTTGTTCGCCATGGAGACGTCGTCCGTGTTACTGCTCGTGTTGCTGACGTACGTCTTGTGTGTGGTCGCAGCCTCAGGTAACATCTCCACGCACAACCCCGCTGTATACTTCCACCAGAACAGAGATTACTTCATCTTAAATGCACCCTCTGTCTCGTCGTATTTTACGTGTTCGAGATATAGAGTGTATGAAGTCGTAAATGCGAGTCAGGCACTTGCCACAGTATTTACACGCAAGGATCTATCTCACTTTCACCGTTGGCACTATCGATTTATGACGTAGTAACGTAGATAAGGAAATGCTGAGTGTTTTTCTGGTACGTCTAATGTCCTACACGGGAATTTTCCTCCCTTAAATATGATGGCGAACTTTTGCTTCTGCCTGTTTTATTTTTTATTTATATTTCATATTTATTTATTGCGAATTTTACTTTCGAAACAGTTTGCGGACGGAAACCACCATCCCGACACGATATCATTCTTAAATGTTATTCGCAAGATGATTAAATTTAGAACATTTCTCAGTTTTCAAATGACAAATGCATGACTGAAGCTGTGCACAATTTAATGGCCAAGGAAGACGGCTTTCTTTGAGGAAATTCATTCCTTTCATTTAGATTAAAGCAATTTTATACCACACTGTCTATTCCACACTTTTAGGTACGATAAAGCATAGGTAACAGTTTTTCTACGTTATAACTACGTGTATAACGTCGTTGCCACTAATATTTCCGATAATAATCGATTGAGAATATACTAGACTATTTTATATCTTGGAGACAACAGAGGAGAAACAGAAATGTCATACATATTTAAGGAAATTCGCATATTAAAAACCCTAGGTCTTGTTGGTATACAAAACATGATTATTCACTGCAAATATAAAATGGCTGGGATAAGGTCTTACGACATGTATCCACACATCGTCTGAATAATATTGTAGCAGTTGAAATATTCAAAACGTAATTCTTGCAGTTATTCTTATTGTAACTTGGCTGAAACAAATACAAGTCGACTTTCACTTCAAAATGATGAAAGTACATACTGCAGCTTTAGTTTTTTCACTGGTAACATGGCGAAAAGTTCTCCTGTCGATACTCACCCGTTGAGGTATTATACGAAATTATGGGCAGTTATCGAGCACGTTAATTTTATATTGGCCGGTTTGAACGTAACCATATGTAGTTGGTAGGTATTTATCATGTCGCTAGCTTTATATACACAGTTATTTAAATGTTTTCACTTTATAGAGAAACGTAAATTTCAAGAACTTCAATGCAGAACTTTTTATTTTGAGTCACATTCATCTTTGTGATTTTGAATTTTTTTTTTATATAGCAAATGAAAACATCTGCAGATATTCAGTTGACAGTAATTGCTAAGGTTACTTGTCCCTCCTTTGTGTGACAAGAAGGCCAAAACAGTATGAACGTCATTATAACTCGCCACATTTATAATTCCGACTGGGCAACTGTGTGGCTCGCAACCCATAATAATAATATTCCGCGATTGTTTAGTTAGTTACACATTAACATGGCCTTAAAATGCAGAATATTACACTATTATTTAAAAACACGTTTAATGCTTTTGGTTTCAGATTTCAAGCCTTGGTAGATTAATGTGCAGCCAGTATTGAAACCAAATTATACGTTTAAGATCTAAAAAATAATCAAAAGGAAATCTCAACATATTCTGGATTTTATTGCAGTCATATACCTTATCTGTTAACATGTTTTGACTGTCAGCTGGAAAGCGCATGATGGTGGAAGAATACATAATGTGTTTGTTTACAGATTCATATATATTTATGATCTTTTAAATAATGGAATTCTTATACAGTGTGGACTGCATACAGTAATATTGAAATGTGTTGTTGTACAACCTCTACGAGCCTAGGAAAAAATATTTTATTTCTTAAATTAGTTTTCATGAATAATCTCGATGTAAAGTGGCACGGCTGTTTGTAGCCCCGGTATAATCTACCAAGGCGGGCAATGTTAATGGAAAATTATTTCATATTACAGTAATGAATTGCTTACCCTACAGATGTTAAGTTCATATAATTATTCAAGACTAACATTATTCATAGTATATTTTCGTAGATATGCTTAAAATTGTTGTAACAATTAAAGACAATACCAAAAATTAATATACATGTATGGGTAACATATATAGGAAGTAATTGTTACTTCTGTTTTTTTTTTTATACTTGACACCTAATAAGTTTAAATAATAATAGCCTATTTGGTTACAACAAACTGAAGTTTCAAGAGCACGTGACAGTGCAAGCAAACATCTTTAAAATAAACAATAAAGTACTAGATACAAGCATAATCACGATTAATTTTCTAGTTGCCTTCAATTTGGTTCTGCACTGTCACATCATAAAGAAGTATAATTTAAGTTTCAAGTAGTAGACTATCAAAAAAACCTACCTTTTGCGGTAGGGCCTACCTTCGAAATTAAAACAAATTTAATATCATTGTTATTTCGACAGTCACATCACTTACAGTACTTAAAAAATCTTTTAAACATATTTCTTGTAGACTACAGAGCCAAAATTTGCACTTTCACAACCAAAATGGGAACAAAATGTCAACATTAAGTGTATGTAATAATAAACAAACGTGCGTAGATCTAATTGCCCAGCGCAGCTTTAAATCATTTTGGTAATACATATTATTAAACATGTACACTTTAATGACCGGGAAATACATAGCCTTAGGTCTTCTGGCCTTCCCTTTTGGTAATAATATGTAGGCCTTCATTTTTGCAGCAGACAGGCTCAAATTCTCACGTGGACTTGATATTAAATGGTACCACTGCCTTATAAAAAACATTACATATATACTTTTTGTACGTTTTCGGCGTCTTGAAAAAATCATGTTTACGTATAGGCCTACAACAAGAACCGTAAGTATTTACCCACAAATTCTGTTAAAATATAAGCCGGTAATCATTTTTTTTTCTGTAGTACTTTTCTCTGGATGTATTACCTGCTTCTTACTTTGCAACTGTTTTTGTAGGGATGCCAAGCTGCCAGGTGAAGATTATCAAGGTTGAACGTTTTTTTTTTCAGTTCACGTCTTTCGAAACACGTCGTAATATCACGTTGGCTATTACAGATCGGGTTTTTTAATCCCTACATTACAATATGTTAAATATACGCACAGAATATTAAAATGACACGTAAGAATGACATGTATACACGAACACACGAGAAGCTCATGCTCACAATGGCCGTTCTTTGTTTTGGTTGCCTGTATAGGTCGATTGATAATGGTGCGGTTGTTTGTAAAATATTTACAGAAATGACGCAACTTGAATATAATAAAATAGTTAACTCACTAATATTGAATACAGAGCTGTGTTAATATATTACGGTTCCTCCAAAATGCTTACTTATTTTTTACGTACAATAAACACTATTTTCAATGTCGGTGATGGAAGTTAACAGAATTGTTATTCAGGGCTGCGCTACTGTTTCATCAGGTCATACGATCACGTCCTGTCGTTTTAAATTATATGTTATTCTGCCATGTGTTTGGCACGCGTTAAAAATATTGATAGCATCGGCTGTCAAAATACGGAATTCTTATACGGGATGGACTTTAGAATGAAAACTACTGTATCATTTATTTCTCGCTGGTCGTACTTGCCTTTCAGATCGTCTGCCTTCAGTATCATCGGCTGATAAAAACTAATTTCATGCATTTTCGCCCCTTTTCGTGTCGAATTTCGAAAAATCTTTGTTTCACATCTTAAATATAAGTATAACATATAAGTATACAGTGAAGTGAAAATCATGACGATAGCTCATTCAGTGGAAGAAAATCGATAATTTATTTTTAAAAAAGCACACATATCATAGTACCGAGAGTTCGAACTTTGAAAAATCTTAAGACCTCTTTGCAGCTATTTACCTAATAATCACCCTGAAGAGAAAAAAAATTACGTGTCTCGACGGGTTCCATACATATCGAATATTTACCTAAAACACATTCCAGGTATTTTCATCTCCTAACAGACTGAATTTCGAAAAACCCTTGAATCACATTTTAGACTATTAGAGTCTCTTGTACGCAATTAACACGACAATAGCCCGCTGGGTTCAATATACATCGACGATTAATTAAAAATACGTTTCATCACTTTTCACCCCTCCTCATTTCCGTAAGTGGCGAATATCAAAATTAGTGAAAATACTTTCAGATATTTGAGTAAGTATTAATCTTAAACAAAAACCACGTCGATATATAAAATATCAATGGAGTCCATATATATATATATATATATATATATATATATATATATATATATATATATATATATATATATATATATAAATGGAGTCGATATATGTGTGTGTGTGTAAGTCTGTGTGTATGTGTGTAAAGGATGTTCCGGAAGTAGATGCCAATAAAGAGGCGGGAGATAAAGGGGCTCAAGACCTACCAAATAAACCAAACTTGTATAAACGGATTCGCAACCATCTAAAAGTTATGAATTTTTAAAGAAAATTTGACTGAACTCTACCCTGAGCTAAGCATTTACTAATAGTGGAAAAAGTAATGGTACATGTGGAGCGAAATTTGTACACGCCAAAGGTGATTAGTGTCGTCACAATTAAAAACAAATTTCACGTCACTGACAGTAGAGTTTCGTGGTGTAAAACAATCACTTTCACTAAATAATTAAGTTTAACTTTATTGAAATAAAAATATTACACAAAATTTGAAATTATTAAAATGTGTTTTGAATGTAATGTGTTTAATTTGCGAGGGTAAAATGAAATATTATTTATAAAAGAGGTAATACTCAATTATTTTATTAAATCAAATTGATACTATCGAAATTGAAAGTTAATATAAACTAGTAACATCACCAGACACCCTTACGTAGATGTTACTTCATATTAATATTCACAGCAGCCGCAGTTATGTAGAGGCTAGTGTGCTCGCCTTCCATCATAGTGAACTGGAGTAATTCCAGAATAGCCTCACAGGCAGATTTTCTGCGTGTGGGAATTGTGGCTAAGCCATGATGATGGCCTTGGGGGGGGGGGGTAGTCCTTTCATGTACCCCTGTTTTCCGTTCCAGTACCACTCCATGCTCACATCATTGATGGTATTACGGCCTTTTAACAACGCGGTATTAAAGAGTTGATGAGGATGATCGTAGGTGAAGGACAACGCAACAAAAATGCGTACGCCCAGATGCGAATCGGAGACCCTTCGTACCACAGACCGACGCTCTACCGACTGCGCTATGGAGGTCTGCACATTCATCGACTTAAAAGACATTGCTGTCAAGAGCTGCACAAATCGCTCCATTACATTCCTTTCCTTCCTTCGGACCAAGACCTTGCACTGTTTCTCGAATAGAAAATACTTTTTTCTTAGGGTGCCATATAAACTGCTGCAAGACATGTTGGTCTTGTACACAACTGTACACCGTATGTATTGCATATTAATAAATAGTCTATATGCAAATATGTTGTGTTATTAATAAAATCGAAGGAAATCTGCATATGAGGCTATTAAGGAATTACACCAGTCCTCTATGATGGCAGACGAACGCACTAGCCTCTACATAATCGCGGCTGCTGTGGATATTAATATGTAGCAGCAACTACGTAAGGCTGTATGGTGATAATTGTAGTTGGTTTATCTTAACTTTTCATTTCGATAGTATCAATTTTGTTTAATGAAATAACTGTGTATTACCACTTTTATAAATAAAATTTCATTTTATCCTCGCAAATTTAATACATTATGTTCAAAATACATTTTGTTGACGTCAAACATCGTGTAATATTTATATTTCAATAAAGTTACATTTAATTTTTTGCTCACATACTAATTTGAACCTTATAGGTGATTTTTCATTGTGTGATTCTTCTGCATTATGTTATGTTTTCACATTTATTACATCGACGTTTATTTAAAACACTGATTTTTAGTATTGATATTTTTTTTTACCACGTGCAAACTAGAAGCATCTTTCAGAACCAATTACAACTTTTGTGAAAGTAATTTTTTACGCCACGAAGCTGTACTCTGTGACGTGAAATATGTTTTTTTAAATGTGACGACACTAATACAAGTTTGGTTTATTTGGTAGGTGTTGGAACCCTATGTCTCCCGCCTCTTTATTGACGTCTACTCCCGGAACATTCTGTATATTGTAAATCCAAAGCCATTTTACTCTTTTATCTTTGCCGCCGAATTCAGAAATTATATTTAAATTTATTTTAGATATTTACATAAGTATCAATGTAAAGCAAAGAACACTTCGATTTCTCAATTGGTTCAATATATATGGAGAAATAATCGAAAACACATTTCACCTATATTCACCCCCTTAATTAAAGAACTTTGAAACGTCTTGAAGTTATGTATTAGTCATTTGTATACGAAGTAATAATCACGACTATAACCAATGAACGACTTGAATTGAGGCGGAGCTTCAGTCTGGGGTAGGATACAATTCCTACCTCCATGGATACTGCAACCGAACATAACCTTCATACAGGCGTTTGATTCACATGTCCTGATGTATGTGAAGAAAATTTATTATTTGTTTGGAATTTGCCACTTTTTCAGGTAAACATTGATCTTATGCATTTGCGTATCTTATCATGAAATGAGACTTATTTTTATTACACTTGCGTGCAAGTCTATGAGTGCACAATATTTCTGGTTTCTGCGATCACCAACCAACAAATCAGCATGTTTGTATACAAGTTTGTTTCCCACAGTACTCTCCCTCTGCGGCGTGACGTCAGAGGGTGTGTACTTCAAGTCGTCCATTGTATTCCAGCTGTATAGACGACTAGCGGTGCGCCCGCGGCTTTGCTCGCGTGTGTTACTCATAGCAGATAATATTTGCTTTAATTGAAGAACCTCTTTGTATACCACATAGGTAGTCCAGTCATCAAGTGTTAGAATGACAAAGCTACTAGTTCAGCTAACTCTGTATCAGAATAAATAGTTATAGCGGTCCACGCGATAAGCAGTCTTTAAGTTTGTCCCTGCCACTAACAGCGACTTCACCTGGGCCGTATTTATAGTCTCATCAAAGTTGACGTTGTGGACTAAATTGCAGACTCTTAAACGTAAGAGGGTAATTGAATGAAATACGTAGTTTACGAGGCATGAAGACTGATTTCCCTCGAGCACAACCATTGGTGATGGTGCCCTCAATAACATACTTGTTTTTCAAAACCTTCACTTGAAGTTATGTTCCATTAGACGGGATAATGCTTTGCAGAAGTATAAACTTATCTGGTGCCCCAATCTTAAGGTTAGTGAGATGTCGCTGTCGAGAAACTTTAGGGGATAGTGGACTACATAATATACGTTTACCACTTTTGAATGACTTCATCCAAATTGCACTAATTTAATCTGGCTTGCAGTTTATGTGAGTCAGAACGACAAACCGCTGCGCCACATAACGTCGAAATTATTCATAATTTCCTAGGCTCAAGGCTTGATATAACTGTAGGACGAAACTCCTGTATAATTTATTTCTCGTTGGTCGTACTTGCTTTTCGGATCGTCTGTCTTGAAAGTTTACAAACGAAGTTTTCTTCTTAACAACTAAAAGTTATCTTATAAAATAAAATAAAAACTTGCATTACTTTTTTTAGGTAGTTACTAAGCATCATTCTGACGCGAACACCACCAGTAAGTATCATCGGCTGATAGAAAACAAATTTATGCCTTTTCGCGCCTTTGGGGGTCGAATTTCAAAAAATCCTAATTTCACACCATAATATTTGTTCAAGGATCCAAATGAAGTGAAAATCACGACGATAGTTCGATCAGTCGAAGCAAAATCTATCATTAATGAAAAATCACATATAACTCATGTACAGTATTGAGAGTTCGAATTCTGAAAAATCTTAGAACATATTTGTGGCCACTTACCTAATCGTCATTATGAAGCAAAAATAACTGAATATCTCGATGGGTGCGATGCATATAGAAGATGTATTTATATAAAACACATTCTAGGGTTTTCCCCTCCTAAGAGACTAAATTTCGGAAGAAAAAAAAACTTCAATCACGTTTTAGACTACTTCACTGGTGTCTCTTGGACGTGAAAAACACGACATTCACCTCCTTAGGTGGTGAATTTCGAAAATTTGTGAAATAACTAGCACTAACCTTAAATATAATTCACGTGTATATATATATATATATATATATATATATATATATATATATATATATATATCAATGGGGTTGATACGTATAGATTGCGAATATAACACATTTTACACTTTTTTTTTACCTCTTTAGGGCTGAATTCAGAAATTATAATTAAATTGTATTTTAGATATTTACATAATCAGTAATATAAAGCAAAGCTCACTTATACATGTCTCGATTGGTTCGGTAGATATAGAGGAATAAACGAAAACAAAATTCACGTATTATCACCCCCTTAATTATCAAATTTCGAGACGTCATGGGGTCCTATCATAGTCATTCGTATATGTAACCAATTGGAGTAAAAATCAAGACGATAGTCAATTGTGTTTCAGTGATGTAGACGATTCATAAAAAACATATTTTGCCCCTTTTTACTGTTTGGGGGTCCAATTTTAAAGGGAATGTCACAACGATAGGCCGTCGGGTTCGAGCTCTATCGACGTTTCTTCGGAAAAATATTTCACCCATTTTAGGTCGAATTGCATAACTTTTCACCCTCTTAGGTGTCAATTTTCGAAACATCAATACACTATATTTTAAGTATTTGAGTAAGCATTAACCTTAAGCTTATATATATATATATATGCATACATACATATTTTACGCCCACATACTAGCACTTCAATCAGTCCATATACATTTAAGTCTTAAGTGTATTAGCTAGATATTTGGATTTAGGCTTCCTCTTCTGCTCCCAGAACTATTTCATTCTGTCCGACCTGGCTACCATTTCTTCGTCAGTTATGGTGTACTTTTCACGTTCAAATGTTTTTAGTTTAAGTCTCGTGATTCTGTTCCTCAGGATCCTCTTCTCTTCTTTGCATGCAAATTTGTTTCATTGTTAAACTTAATTCTTCTAAATCATCTTAGACTTCTTGAAACCAATTGTTCTTGGTTTTATTTTTCCAAAAAAATGTTGAATAGTTGTTTTAGTTGCCTGGTTCCTGATAATCTTGATATTTGACAGAAAAATGCAACTCTCCTTTTCCGCATTTTGTCTATAATTGACTCAGTTTCTCGGTATACCACTTCATTAGGCAGTAATCGCCACTGTCCATCTACTTGATGTTTTTTGTTTATGATTGTTCTGATGATTCGTCTGTCTATCTTCTGTAGTTTATCTGTTGTTGATTTGTGTTTAACTCGAACAATGTTTCACTAGCATAGGTTGCTTCAGTTTTAACAACGGAGTGGAAGTGTTTTAATTTGGCTTTTATCGAGAGAGATTTCTTCTTGTAGTTTGGCCAAGTGAATCGTTGAGCTTGTTTCAATTTCGTTGTTCTGTTTTCTATTGACTCCTTCTCGTCTGTAACGAATCGAAAACATATTTCATATTTATTTTAGATCTTTGGAGTCGATTTTCGAAGATTTTTTGAAAAGTATTTTCGATCTTTACGTAATCATCATTCCGAAGCCAACGGCACTTTGATATCTCGGCTGTTTCGATACTTATGTAAGAATAATCGAAAACACATTTCACGTATATTCACCCCCTTAATTAAAGACTATCTAAACATCTTGAAGTCCTATCTTAGATACTTGTATACGTTTCTAATTGAAGTAAAGATCACGACGATAGTCAATTATGTTTCAGTGATATAGACGATTCATAAAAAACAATTTTTTTTCGTTATTACTGCTTGGGGTTCGAATTTCAAAAAATCCTAAAACTACTTTGCTATGGTAGCATTCTCCACGAGCTACTTTGCAACGCTGGTTGTGTATCTTGCAGGCAACCTAATGCACTAGCATAAGCTGTACATCAAGGTAGCGTTTTGTGCATTAACGTTTCATTATGATGACTTTAAAAATAATAAAAGTGCACAAGGGTTACACACACACATACGTACATAACACACATACTGATAGGATACTAACAGACCACCCATTTCATCTCAATTCGTTTTTGACTAGGTTTGAGAGCTTCGAAATAGTATAGGCTATATAACACGCATACTGTTTATAATTGACATTTTGTCATCGTCTGGAATGCATCTTCCTACCGTTGTACATATATTTGGAACAAGTTCAATCGTTTTATAAAATGATTTTTGCTTAAAACGTGTTGCTACGCAGTAGGTTACCATCATAAAAATGTACACGATTCTAAACAGTCTCTTGTTTAAGAGTGCGTGGTAGATAAATAAAAGCGGAAAATATCAATTGATTTCTACGCTTTTTTCAAAGCCAATCTCGATAAAATACTCAATGGCAATGCTAGATAATGGTATTGGCCAACTTTATGAGAAAATATTTATTCAAATGTACTAATTCGTTACGCATGATATCTTGCGCCGCAGTTAAATGCACGAGGTTCGCGTCAGAGATTGTGCGTTAGAAGTTCGTAACACTGGAAACAATTTTATTTAAAACGTTGGCTAAAACTATTGTCCAGGATTGCTATGGTTTAATTTTCGTAAATTGGCTTCCAGAAGCCTACAGCTATAGATTCATGCTTTTAGCACTGAATTATGTGCCTCGCCTTCTTAAAGCTTGGAGTAAATTTTTTAATAGGCCTAAGTGCAATGAAAATTGATGTACCGAAAGTAAAATCTATTTATCCGTAAATGAATTGACGTAGGTATACGACTTATAACGGCACACAGGCATACAATGTTTTCCGAATTCCATGTGATGAAATGCTCCTTCCATTCTTTTTCCAACAACGCTGGACTGTGAAGAGCAGAATATTTGGTGTTGCAGCTCCACAACACCAAATATTCTGTTCTTCACAGACTAGTAGTCTGCCGCCCCGAAATAAATTATTTTTAGACGAAATGAACTTAAACGTAGTCAAATTTCAAGCTGGCACAACTGATATTTCCATTTTACGAACCTTTAACATTGTATTTAGAGTACGTGCTTGGAGGTATTTTTTCTTATAAGAAATTCTATTATGTGCTACTTACTCCTGTCATGCGTGATGATGATGGTCTGCATGTCTGAAGATACAGTACAGAATGCAGTAAGCTGCGGTGTGCCTTCACGTTTAAAACGAAAATAAGTGGAGGAAAACATGCAGCCATTGAGTAATTGCATTGCATGTAATTAATACGTTTTATTTTGATTAAATGATTTGTTTTTAACGACTACAAATTTGGACGAAACGGAACAAATTGGTAAGCAGCTTGTCTAGTATTCTATGAAATGCGTATGCTCTATAGTCTGCGGTTCCTGGCGCATCATTGTGAATTCATTTTTAATTTAAGCGAAGTGTAGGGTCAACGTAATAGCAAGTCAGAAATAAATATGGATATCATTAAACAGTAAACGTAAGTACGTATCAAAGTTAACTAAAAACCAATTATATTTACGGCAGACTGAAAATTAATTTTGAGAATAATATTACAAGTGAGTTTCTAAAACAAAGCAACTGAAGTTTAACATACCACATGGCATCGAGGAGTTGATAAGTAGTTCGATAACTATTATATATGGATGTAGTTTATCACTCTGAAATGTGTTAATGAAATAATATATCTGCGATTATTTTCTATAGCCTATGTTAACATCCTAGGGTAAAGTGTATTAATATCTGTAATTTAAAATTTAATATTCACAAAATAATTATATTACGGCATACGTATTCGTCAGAAGTGTATACTTAGTTACTTCCTAAGCATACAGCTCAAGCAGATATTTATTACTAGTAACGTAAATGGAAGTAAATGTATATTATAATATTGCACTACGGTGTGCAAATCATCAAAATCCCGGTAGCTTAAATGAAACTTTTTAAAAGAAATAGAGTTTGTAAAGCAATTTTTTCGTGTAAAACTATAACTCTTCGTTAATTACGGGTTGTTTTCCGCAGATCAGTAGACTACGTAATAGTCAATAAAAGGTTGTCTTGTGCTTTTAACTCACACGCCTAAGTGTTAGAGGAATTAATGCGTACTACTCCTAAAATTAAAGCAGTATCTAGCTTATTTACGATACATGAACTGAACCATTTTATGGACATAAGTCGTTGCGAGCGAATGTGGCCGATTTGCAGGAAACCCCACTAAAAAGGCCAGTAATAACTTGTGTTAACAAATATAACATCCGGATAGAAATACAGGTCATATAGTATCCAGAGAGACGGCAAAAAAATAATGTAAACAACAAAAATACAGTTATGTTCTAAACACTATTTAAGAATTTTTATATGTATTTAACGCAAAAAAAAAAAGTTCTTGATTGAAAGTTTTGGCTTAAACTTTAAACCCTTATGTAGAGTAACGATTGCGCAAAAACAGCATTCCTGATATAACATAACATATATCGAGATCGCTTTTCTTCAAGTGGGCCCTGTGTCTAATTTACGCCACAAAATCTGAAACAAAGAATGTTTTTACTGAATAAAAAATACAATTAATATTTTGCTTCGTTTCATGAGTTTATGCTCGCCGAATATAAATAACATGAATATAGAGAAACTCTCTTTCAGTCATTTTACATTATTATAATAGGAAATGGCAAAGCAAAATCATTCACGGTAAAGCTAAACGGAATTTTCACTACAAGTCGCTTACTTTCGTCCATATTAATAATGACTTCTGACTTTATCGTACAAATCTATTGAAGTGATTTTTTTTTGTGGAAATCCACACCCCGCCGTGAAGACTTTGCATACGCTCTTCACTATTATTTTCTCGTGTTGCGGTTTTTATTTCATTCCACAATACCTATGAGAACATTTTTTAACTTGGGTAATTAGAAGTTCCTTTTCAGAAGTAATAAAACTACCGGAACGTGCGTGTTTACCTCTTTCGTCTATTGTTTACACGCTAGTGTTAACTGCGACTTAAAATAAATAAATAAAAGTCAACGCCCTGCAATCACAACGTGAAACGTCGCTACATAGTTGCCAAATTTACCTTTACCATCACTTTGCTAATCATGACATTCTTAACCGGGAGAAGGGGTTTCAGAAATGGTATGATATTAACAATAAATTTAAAGTTTCGTTTACATTCATCATATGGTCAGATAACCAATACTCACGTGAAATGTAACTTTAATACGCACAATTTTCTCTTTCATAGCAGCGGAATAACCGATTATTTACAGCTTTGGATTTAATTTTTGCGCAGCGTTCTTTAACCGTTTTGATTTTTTATTCGAATGTTCGGATAATGTAAAACTTCTGTGGCTTGCTTCAGCAAAATCATGAATGTAAAGTCCATACGGTATAATAATTCCATTATTTGACAGATCATGAGAAAGTAGGACTATGTAAACAAACACATTATCCTTCCGCCACCATGTGCTTTCCAGCTAACAATCAAAACACGTCGACAATAATTATTAAGGTATAAGACTGCAATAAAATCTGAAATGTGATTTACTTTTGGCAGTTTTTAGATCTCGGACAAGTAGTTTGTTTTCAATACTAGTTGCACATTATTCCTATTTGGATCTGTAACAATTAATCCATGATTATACATACTGATACATCAAGAAATTAATTGCTTACTACCAAAGTTGTTTGGATTCCATTAGTAACTGAACACCCTTCATCATTCTTGCCAATTATACATAAGTACGTAACTGCATTGTTAATGGAAAATTACGTCATGTTATATTAATGACTAGCCTTAGGCATACTTACAGTAGTAAATTGATACAATAATTTAATATTTAAGATTATTTCTTGTATACTTATCCAGGTATGCTCAAAATTGTAACATTTAAGGGAACTACCAAAAATAAATAAACATGTACGGTATGGGTAACTATACAGGGTGAGTCGGGAGGAAAGGTACATGCTTTGAGGGGTGATAGTACTGGTGATTCTGGACAAAATGTTTCTAATAAACATATGCCCTTTTCTTAACCGTTTCAGAGAAACCGGATGAAAACAACAAGGAACGGGATAAGTGCAGGTGACGGTAAATCACGATACTGGTATCGTATATTTTGTTTAATTGTGTACATTTCCTCACAAAACATGTTCAATCACACCACCACCAACTTCAATGCATTTTGCTGCTTTGATAGACAGCTACTATGTTGCTGATCTGAGCTCATTAGTACATTGCTTTACTTAAGCACAAGCATGGTAAATACGAGCGAGAAGTTCCTCTCTTGTGACCACCCTGCGCGTGTAGACTTCGATTTTAAGCCAACCCCACACACAGTAATCCAATGGGGTGAGATCAGGTGACCTCGGTGGCCAAGCAATGATTCCATGGCGACCGATCCAACGTCCAGGATACGTTTCGTTGAGGTACTGTGTCACTGGCCGTACAGAATGTACAGGAGCTCCGTCTTGCTGAAAGTGCCAAAGTTAAATCCTCCAAGTATTCTGGTAACACGTTTTGAAGAAAATCAAGATACCGTACTCCATTAAGACGATTATCTTAAACTACTGGATCGATGAGTTGGTCGTCAATAATACCGCACCACACATTAACTGAGAAACGTCGTTGAAAATTCCTTTCTACAGTAGGGTGAATATTTTCGTCTGCCCATACGTGAGAGTTTCGTGTGTTGTTGATTCCGTTGCGGGTAAATGTTGACTCATTAGTGAACAGAATACGGGGTATTAATCGATCATTGGTAAATGATCCACTGGCAGAATCCTTGTCGGTGGACATCATCTCCTTCATGCAGATGTTGTACACTCTGCCCATGATATGGATACAGACCCTGCTCGTGTACTGCGCGTATCACTCTTGCTTGTGGAATATGAAGTCGAGCAGCAATTCGTCTCGAGCTAGTTGTTGGGCTGCGTTCTAGTACCTGAAGAATGTTCTCAACTTCCTTAAGAGCTGGTTGTACGGGACGTTCGGATACAACATTTACGCTGGGAAGCGTACCACGGCCACGCAATCCTGCAAATACCCTGCTAAACACCCTGCTATCTGGAACTCTACGATTAGGAAATCGTCGTTCGTACTCACGAACAGCGGAGAAACCGTAGACAAACATCATGTCAGCATACTCTGCATGTGTGAAGACCTGTGGCATTTTTGACTACACTGAACTGTATTCACTGTACGCGTAACAATACTAGGGCAAGCACTGCAGGACTGAGACTGATTAAACAACTGCACCATGCTTAAAGCACCACCGTGTGGAAATGTACAAAATTACATACAACATAAGATAACAGTAGCGTGATTTACCGTTACCTGCACTTATCCCGTTCCTTGTTGTTTTCATCCGGTTTCTCTGAAACGGTTAAGAAAAGGGCAGTGTCGGACTGGAAGACAACTGGGCCCTCGGCAAAATTTGTCTGAGGCCCCCAACCCCACCCAAGTAAATATTTCATATTGGATTACCGAGAAAAATTGTACACTAGTCACTAGTAGCGTTATACTAACAAATTATATTTATTTATAAAATAAGTGGAATAATGTTTTATACAAATATATAGTTATACATTAGATGACATAATTGCATAATTCTACTGCTAAATAGAGAGCAAAGCACACCTTATATAGCATACCACATAATTCAGTGGAAATTGATGTTGAAATGGTTATATTTTCGAAACATTTAATTTTTCTTTGTTATGAAAAGATTCTCGCTGAACATGCATAGTCATACTATTAATTTTTTTCTGAGTTCGTCACTAGTACATGCGATATCATCTATGATGTTACTTTTGTTAACATTTTTGAATAAGTCTCTCTCACAGTTCATAAGCATTAAGTTACTGAATAAATCCTGACCTAAAGAATTTCTTAGTTTGTTTTTGACAATTTTTAGTTTGGAAAATACTATTT
>PNEQ01118844.1:0-45951 GCA_003012365.1 Medauroidea extradentata
AAGTAGAGCAGGAGGAGTGGGAATTGCATCAGGAGGAAGGAAGGGGAAAGGGGGGAAAGACACATCACCCTGAATTAGCGTTCATGACTACCCGAGTAGGCGGCGCGAAATTCAAGCAGAGCGGAGACACAGACGAAACAAAATTTTAAGTTCATATCTAAAGTACAATTTAAGGAGGACGAGCTGAGAGTCAGCTCAATGCCACTCACCATTATTGTTCAGTCGTGCTGTATAATTCCAAGTTCTGATATCGTTTTTATGAAAATTCAAACTCTTTTCACAAATATACATATTTATTTGTTGCTTCACGTGACTTTTTGAGCGAAATGTGTAACAAAAACTGCTGTTCAGCTATCAGACTAAATCTGTAGAAATAATATACATTTTTCATCTTTACATCCAGTGAGACTTATTTTCGCTACCCAGACACAATACGTATTAAAGTTATCACTTGTAGCACCGATTCTGCATCCTTAAAAATATGTATTGGATGCAACATTACTATGTTTTGTAATGCAGTACCTTGAATTGAATACGCCTGTATTATAAAATGTTTCTCCTCTTCCTTCTGACAGATATTGAAATTGCATTTTTCTTCGGAATTCTAATTTGGGTTTAATTTAATAAGGACTCATAATAAGATATATGCTTGTTTAGCCCAGAATTATTAACGCAGATTTTCTTCCGTTTATCAAATCCCATTATTGCTGTCTGTAACTTAAGGAGGCAGTTTCCTTAACATCGTGTTTTTAATTAAGTTACCTATAACACAAATGTTACGTTAATTGTTTGAAAAGAAAGCCATATAGGAAATATAGAATGTGTTAAGTTAGTTAACGATCATATTTGTTAACAAATATTCACTGTTCTGAGCTGCGTAATCATAGTCGGAGATAAACTAATTATTTTCTGATTTCAGTCTCACATATGTGAATACAGACAACAGTCAGTTCACTTAAGCTTTGAAAAAAATCTGTTGAGTAATTCTTTGTGTCACTACTGGCTCTGAATTTGAAAATTACGTCATGAAAATTAGATTCATGTTAGCATAAAACCAAAAAATCTAGGAAACTGCCTCCATGAGCAAAATTTTATCTTATAAAATTTTACACTCCTCTTCAGTAAATAGTGTAACACTTGCCTGTAACTACACTAACAACTAGTCTACGATAAAAATTGATTCGGCAAAAAATTTGCAAAATTTTTAAAAATATTTTAAAAATACTTTTCAATTTAAGACTTAAAACAATATTATTCATATACTTAAATTGTTACAATGCGTGATGTTTAAATATTTAGCACTTCTGGAACTTTTACTGTCAACTGTCTGCTTATTTATTTCATGGCAACGGTAGTATACTGTTTAAAAGTTAAGTAGAGAATGAAAAATTAATACGGTAAACTACATAGCCATGCAATGATATTTATGAGTATCACATGCACTTACATGCAAAGGAAGGTTTTCGTTCCAAAATATGTCATTTAAAATTTGTTTTAAAGACAAAAATGGCAAAGTGGTTTATTTGTATTAATCACTGTATTTAATATTTTAGATATACAATTCTTTAACTGTTTTTTCTGTAGAAGTTAATGTAGATTTTAAGTCTATAATGAAATAAATGATTTAATATTGAAGTGTCTACAGTTAAAATATTGAAATTAAGTTTACTTTTATACGTATGTAGCGTGATGTTGTTAATAATATTTCAAAAATAAGACATAATATTTCATAATATATAGGGGTAATTAGAATTAGGAAAGTAGCGACAGTTTTTCTTGTTGTACATGAGTATTGATCTTACTTTGCGGCGACTTTATGCCGGATGTCACTGTTGCTCATGAATAGGTTGAGCGAATACAGTCTCAATCACTCAAAATGCAATTGTATGTTAAAAAGTGACATTAATACATATTATTATTTGACAGTAAAAATAACATTTTGCTTCTCTGGCGAAGTGTAGGTGGAGCATTGGTAAGAACCCTTTTCTCGCATGAGAGTAAACGGCTTCGATTCTCGATGCCTGATATCCTGATTTCTGTTATCGAGTATTTAACGAAAATACAACAGCCGAATGCTAGGATTGTTTATAAATTCATCACCTAGCTGATGCTTTTCCTCTTTCTCAGTGTATCTACACCAAGACTGTCAAGCTTTTCAAAGGGTCAAAAAGTTTGTAATAAATACACAAACAACAACGGTTTTACATCATTGCGCCTAAATGTTTTTGGGTAGCTGTAGTTTTTTACTTCAAAATTAGAAAGGGAGGTAATTGGTAAAGGCAATAAATTAGAGCGATTTTAGAGGTGAAAGTGAGAGCAAAATTGACGTCTATAAAGTTTGTGCAAAATATTGCTGTGAAGAAAAGATGCAACAAGAAATCTTTGTTTTTCGAAATTTCGCAAGCATTATGATAAATATATACATTTAATTTATAAAAAAGGGTTGCATTAAAAAAAATTGACAGTTTGCAAGAAAACTACAACCAAGTTTCCTATTCGTAGATGAAAATTTATAGAAATAATTTTCTTCTTCTATACACTTGACTAGAGGTATGCAAAATTCGCGTAATTATTTGGTGTCAGAATAGGCTCGACTGCTGAGTGTGTGTACCTGATCACAATCTATGAGTTCTTTGGCTACGAGACTCTATGTGGTTAGTTACAATTGTAAATGCTGTGCAGAAGATTGGTCGCTCTACCCTTTTTCAATCAATTGTTGGCCAAACGTTATATCTGCGGCAGACCACGACATTGCAGGACAATGGGAGATATCGATAGAAGGTAAACAAATCACCGTACAGTCTATTCTGCTGCCAGAAAATTACACGAATTTTGCACGTCCCTACCCATGACATAAATGCATTAGCTTGATGCACTGCAACGTTCAATTTGAGCTGAAATAATGTCTCCATCTCTTCAAAACTACAAACCTCTTTCTACACGAACTGCAGATCTGTCGCACAATAAAATGGTTCCAGATTTCCTTTGGCTCAGTGAATACCGATCTAACGTTAATGCTAGGTATCTGCACGAGGTGACTATTAGGTATTCAGAAATTGGCGTATGCGATAAATCAGAAAAGTGTGACGTTGTCTAATTGTAAATACTTTTTTGTTGCAGAGTGCGTGGTGACAGAAGCGGAATTAACATCCCAGAGAGACAAGACGTTCAGGCAACTGAGACTTAGAGAATTACTGTTGGAGAATTCGAAGAATGCCATGCTGATATTCATGTGAGTAACGCCAGGTTAAAATTATTCCTCACCGAGAATACAGATTACATGTACAGGTACTCGTCGAGATGGTATCAAAAGAGGTTTCAAACTTAGTGAAAAGAATTACGCGGATACTGACACTTTAAACAAATTTTGAGTATTCAGTTTGCCTTTTTCGTTGAACAAGGTAATTTTTATGACCAGAGATACAAAAAGAGTAGGGCCTACGGTAAGATAATTGATTAAAATAAAGACTAAATTCATCAGAGCTCAAACAAGTACGAATGACGGGGTTTTCATTGCTGAAACTTATTATACTCTAAATCGGAACCATTGAAAATTCACAGATTTGCTAGTTGTTTACAAAGATTCTGGATAGAGCAGTTTCAGTAGTTGAATCTGTGAAAATATGCTGTAAAATCAGTTAATATTTACTGTTTCACATTTGGGAAGATGACTCTTGCATCAGAATTAGTTAAAATTAACAGATTAGCCTGTGGTTTTTCACAGATTCAATTTATTGGAACTGCTTTGCCAAATATCTGTGAAAACCACTTGTATATCTGTGAATATATACTAATTCTGATTTACAGTGCACGCTTGTATATACTTTTATAATACATCTTGTAGGTGTCAATAATAGAGGCCCGAATTCGGCAACTATATTTATAAAATTACTGAAAAACTGGTATGCCTGTTTAGAATATACATATCACATTACACACGTTGAAATAATATACTCGAATTTAACATCGGCTAATTACAACTAATTTTGTTCTAATTACAGCTTGTTGCCTCTTTCTTTATGCATCAGTGGATTCACTATCCATTTAGTACACAATAAGAATCCAATTAAAATTTCTTTAGTCGTAACTATGTAAATGTAATTGAAAGCTTATCGATTAATTTTTATTTGTCGTTTACGTATAATATTAAAGGCTAAAGCTATCAGATGTTTTTAAGTGTATATGTATATATAATGTTATATACATACTAAATATCTACAGAATTTTAATCTAGTACGCGTTTTCGTATCATGATTTACATTTAAACTGGTTCATTTAAATGTCCTGCCCTTGATTGACGCAATAATATCAAGGCAATTAATTTGTTTAAAAATGTCTAGATTTTATCCAAACAGTGCTTCAAAAACGCTGTGATATATTAGAGAGCAATAAATCTCTCTGTGTCCACTCATGTTACAGATAGTCTCCGACAAATGTTGGCACTAAATTCACGCCACGAAAACATGTATTTATAATACGCCCCATCGTGTTTTATTGGAGAATTTTATTTTATATAAATAAATAAATAAATATTTATATATATATATATATATTTATTTATTTATTAAATTTTTTTTTCGGAATTTACTACACATGAAAAAATAGTATCATTCTACTATGGGAAAAAATTATTCTGTTGAACGCCATATACGTGTACTGGGAACGTTGTTGTAAGTCCATAAATACAATTTAAACCTGAAATATTTAATAAAATGTTAAATATGAAATTAACAATCCATTTATAACCATTAACCATCAAATACGGTTGCATAATATAAACTATATATATATATATATATATATATACCATATATATATATATATATATATACACCACCTTTTTTAACGGCCTAAAGAGTAAAAAATGATTTATAGTATGAAAATATTTGCAAGATAGTGCGGCGTATACAATAGATAATAGTAAGTAGTGTAGGAAATAGTTCGCGTTGAGAAAATTTGCACAAAAGTTCGTATTATTTGCAGTGTAATAAAATTGTTTGTGAGCAAGGTGAACTATTTATTAACGCCTCAATTATCTATCACATGCACCTCAAGTTTTTGTTAGAAATATTGTAAAAGTTTTCATTGGAGATGGAAGTTTAAACTTTTTATTTCATTTTAAAATCATGGTATATTAAATAGGTCATTCTCTCTCTCTCTTTTTTTTTCTCTCTCTCTATCTATCTATCTATCTATATATATATATATATATATATATATATATATATATATATATATATATATATATATATAATATTTAAGAACCAGAAAATATTTCCCTAAATAAATACTTTATTTCACGATATTTTCCCTCTTACGTTAGGCTATATTGTAATCCAGTTCTCAACTATGTTTAAATTTTCAAATCTGTATCTACCTCAACGGACAGTATTGCATAATTTTTACCGAACAGAAATACACAAAGTTGCGTTGCCCTCAAGTTTTAAGTTATGTTAATTTTTCAAATCATTATCAAGACCACTGTTACCCTAGCTAATTGTTTCTGAACAGATAAATAGACGAGAAAGCGAGCTAATAAAAACGTGTTGATAAAATATCTGTACACTTACCTACAACAAAACAACACCACTGTACCTTTCAAATCGTCCAAGTTGAACGAAAAAAAAAATCTTCGAACTTAATGCTTTTAGCGTAGTTCTGGGTGGTGGCGCACTTAATGTCCTGGGCTCGTGGTTAGTACACAATATTTTTCAGCTTTTTTTTTTCAATAAAAAAATAGGGAACAGATATCGTAAAACCTTGCCATAAATGTGTTAAAGTTCGATTTACTAAGAACCCCTTTTTTAAATTACGCTATTTTATGTAATTATGAACTGAAATAAAATTCCTTTATGTTAGTAATTACCATAATTTTATGGTATTTTGTTTTTAAAAAATTACGCTTTGTATTGAATATATTTTCCATTATGTTGATAATATTACGGTTTTATGAGGTGTGGTTACATTTAGGCATGTTCCAATTTATTTATAAAGAAAACTATATATCAGAGAGGAAAGTTGACAGAAATAACGAGTCGATGTGCATATTAATTATTACAGGTCGTTGCCGATGCCAAGAAAGGATTCCGTATCAGCGCCTCTGTACATGGCTTGGCTGGAAGCTCTTACCAGGGACTTGCCGCCATTCGTCCTCACCAGGGGCAATCAGAACTCAGTTCTCACCTTCTACTCATAGATGGTGCGCGGAGGTTACTAGCGCCTACATAGTTGCCACGTCAGCCGCACAGCGGCGCTGCTGTGCTGACTGCGCGGGCGCTTCGTACAGAAGCGCGTGTTGAGCGAAGTGTGATTGGAAGCGTTTTACCAAAGAAATTGAACAGGAAAACTTCATCCAAACGTGATTTAAAGATTTTTTTTGAAAGTATTCGTATCCGTACAGGTTTTCTGAGAATACAGTATCGTTTGAGAACTTGCAGTTATTTAGCTGCACTATTTGTAGTAAATTAAATTCTTAAGTCGATTGTATACCACAATTTTTTACACGTCGTATAGAAGTATATATTTTATTTATGTAATATTTTGTGATACCACTTTGCATTTAACTACATCTACAGTGATTTTATGTATTTATGACAAATGATAGCGATGAGTTTGTCCCACGGGCATGCTTTAAAAATAATTCTATTTTAGGAATTAATTTTGAAGTGTAGGCCTTTATATTTTAAAACAACCTGAGCGTTTTACAGAAATAATCTATACTGATTGAGGCAAAAGAAGTATTCATGTAACGTTTATTTACTTCTAGGTCCTATTTCGTGCTGCAGATAAATAAAAATTTAAGCAATGCACACTTGTACAATTCTGTACGTTCGCAGTACAGATTTCACAAGGTATCTTACATTAACAACTTTTTTTATCAAACTTAACGAAAAATTACTATTGTTTACAATTGCAACCAGAAGGTCATAACCGACTTCGTGTTGGAACAAAATTTCAGAAGTTGACAATGAAGATAATTAACTATGAAAACAACAAAAAGGTTGTGTTCTTAATTTGGGCATGGCTACATAATTACACGAGTCCCTATATCTTTGTTTCTTGTTATTTTTTAATATCTTTCTGTTGCTTTTTTATCTTAAATAATTTTGTTATTGGTTTGCTACATTCCAAAGTAATTAAAAATGATGTTAAAGATGCAAACTTCTTTTTATTTTTCTGTAATATACCACCTGTGTTGGAACAGGAATTGAATTGTAAATTCGGCAGTTCATACCATAGTCGTAAAACAACAGACTTTACTTAAGGATGCTCATACAATAATATATAGTATGTACTGTTGACTGCAAGACTACCTATGTATTTCAGGGATCTTGTAAACATAGCAAATAAGTAATTAATTGTTTATTTAAAACAATAACCACTACGAAATACACTCAATTTTGTTAAAGGTGAGTAGTATTGTCAATCTGACAAACTAAAAAAAAATATCCATAGCAGTTTAGTTAACTTCGTTCGCAAGAAATATAGTTTATACTAAAAATATTTACAAATTCCTTTAATAAGTATAAAATTTTAACTAATCTGGAATTGCAGGATTTCCACATAAATGTGCTGAAAATACTTAAAACATTAAGACCGTTTTGTGTAAACATCGACCATATGACAGTTTTAATTCGGACAAGCATGAAATTTTACAACTCTAAACCTTGATTCTCTAAATAATTTTGTTACTTTGTTTTCTGAAGTAGAAGGAATTCCAGAAATGTGATATATATATTGTTTAAAGATTTGTAAAGCCGAATAATACTGTAACAAACGAACGCCGTTATTTACAAAAAAAAAAAAAAACAAGAAGTATATAGTGTATTTATATAAACAAAATATATCCCAGTACATCACAATGCAAAGTACCAGAAAATTAATTAAATTAGTCTTCTCTGAACATTTTCATTTTAAGTTAGTTATATATTTTATGCAATGAACACTGAATTAGTTCAGTAATTACATTTGTCGTGTTTGTTGGCTTTTGTGTTATATTTATTACATTATTAGTAAAACAGTATTTTTTTCATTTAATTGGTCATTTAACAGGCCTATAAAATATATGTATATTTTTAGTTTTTGAATCACTCTGTACAACAAAACATCTTGTATTTGACAAAGCAAGCATAAATAAGCAGTTTCTAGCATATCATTGCAACGAGATATTTAATACTTCAGTAGCTATTCAGGCTCTTAGAGGGAAAACAATCCTTCATAACAAATAAATTAATCTTGTCCGTTAAATTTGTTCTCATCCATTCTAATTAACCAGATTAAAATTAATGCCATGGGTTTTTTATCATACTGCTGAATTTTATTTGAACGTCTGTTAAAACATTGCATCTACAATCCTTGTTGGTTAATTTAATATCATCGTTTCTCAAAGCCACTTAATTGTTTAAATGCTAATATATTGTTTCTATTTTGCTAATTGCTTTGTGTAACTGTCGGTCGCTTAGCTAACATTTTTTTTATATAAGAAAATGAAACTCGAATGTTTGAATGTATTCACCAGAATATAAATTTTTGATGTACTATGTATTTTAACGCTTAATTGCTGGACTGTAGTAAATGTTTAAATATATATATAGAAAATTGTAGTTTTATTTTAATATATTGTTATACCTATTGATTACAATTTAATGCTACTGGGCAACTATTCTTACTAAAGGAAACTTATTTATTATTATTCTCATTATTTTATTGCAATGATTTCCTGTAATATTTGGAATTGTGTACTTCTTGTACCCCATAGCAACTCTATATATGTACGTTCAAAGGTTTTGTATTTTTTAAGTTAATATATGAATTAAAAATCTGGTTGTAATTTTTTATTTCCTTTTCTTTATTTACTTCGGCGTAGTGCAAACAAGCTACATTGGATCGTCAAAGGGAGTATACAAAGATACTATATTGCCCGCACGAGGTTATTACACTCTTGCGCTTCATTTAGGCGCACGGCATGACACATTTTCTCCTCAGGAATTATGTTACAAATGTGCCAATAAAAATGGCACGTGTCCTACTCGGCTTGTCACAGCTCACTTCTTTAGCTTTGCCAATTTGCAGTCGTCAGATAATTTGTTTTAAACAAACTTAAATGGAAATGGAGAAAGTTATCTAAAAATGCAAGTATTTCCTTCAAAATTCTGCTGCTATATGGGTAGTGACGTGATGTGTTTTGATACATAAGATTGCTGCAGTTTGACAAGAATATGAACATTTGAAAATAAGACTTCATAGTGGTGCTTAACCCACGTACTTCAATTACTAACGCCTTTAATTTTATTTCTAGGAATTTGGTTGCTGTATTATAAAAAAAAAATTGCTGTTACGTGTTTGGAGCACATTCTCTGCTACTTTAACATGTCAGAAATTGTTTTTGTACTCAAAATTTTTTCGCTTCTACTCAATATAAAAAAATTCTGTATTTTTTTTTCCAAATCTCGAACTACGTATGCGTTACAGTTGCGATTATTTTGGTAGAACAAACACAATCTCTAACATTAATTTTTTTTTTCATGCACTGCAATTTAGCATGTTGATATGATATAGAAGTGTAGTACTGTACCGCATATTAATGTCAAGGCGTGAAAATCAAAAGTTACGGCATTACACGCACTTGCTTACTATGCGGTGTTGTTTTTAATGAGAGTCAAGGCCAGGTAGGTAGTTTCTTCGTATTGGTGCAGAGTAACTTGTAACATTTTCAAAAGAATGCATTAAAAAAAAATTCAATACTAATAACAGCCATACTACGCAAAATTTTATGACGGAATTTTACAAAGTATGCCTCCATTCGTTCGCAATAAAATAGTTCGTTTAATTTTGACATGTTATTACAAAATTCGCTATACTTTGAGTGCAAAAATCTAAAAAATTGTAATTACCAAAATATGATACAAATAATGATATATTTGTGACTAAAAATGAAGAGATTCTTCTATACGAACATTATGGTGCTTTAAAAATATATTTTAAAAATCGCTTTGAAATTACCGTGCATTGCTGGGCATGGGCCAGAGTTTCTCGGCTTTAGAGAAAATTATTTTTTTTTAAACCCAGACGAGAGCTGAGATCGTAAAATTGCCTTGTAACTTTGTTGAAAGTTGGCTTTACTATATAATGTAATTTTTTGAGATAAACTGAATGTAGATTTTAGCTAACGTATCAATTAAATGTAAATGTCGTTAATTAACTCATTAGCTACCGTCTTGCTGTCTTCTGTATCGACAAAACCAAGAGTACGTAGTGAGAACCAGTCATAACAAAGCTATGGAGCGATTTTATGACATCGGCTTCCGTTTGTGTTTTTAAAATAGTTGTAGTCAAACATGAAGAAACTCTGGTCCGTACCCTTCACGATCTGTGCTAGTGATAACTTGAAATCATTAAGTGGCTGCTAAACGGCTCTAGCTGAGCAGTTGACAACATTTCACAGCAAAAGTAAAACACGTGTCGATCTTGGCTACGATTACATGCACAATCCAATGAACTAGTACAGTCAAATGTGTCAGCTGAGGTTTCTAGAAGATTTTTTAATTGTTGCAGCACAGTTTAAACCGCTTGACCTAGAATCGTGAAATTTGAATAGAATATTCCCCTCGGGGCGTAGACAAGCACTAGAAAGTTATTATTTTTATTTGATGGCTAAAGCCAAGTTAACACTAACGATACCATTGATAATAACATGTGTTTTCAAAAAGTTTTTTAACAATGCTTGAAAATTTTTGTTATTAACTTTGTTATATTTGTAAGAATATCAATAAAATTTGATACTATTTGTTTGTTGTTGTTCGTTGAATGCATTTGCTAGCAACAAAAGTTATGAATTTTAGAAACATGTTAGTAACTCTGTCACTAACACTGTTGATAATATTATTTTCCCGACCCATTCTAAGGCGGTCTAGATCAAAGATGTTTGTTAACAAATTTTACTAGCAATGTTATAAGCAGTGATGTAGGAATTTTTGTCATCAAGATTGTTATTAACTTGCGTTCATCATTCTTACATCTTTGTTAGTAACATTGGTGTTTTCAGCAATGTTAATAACATATGTGCTATGATATTGCTATAAAATGCTGTAATACAACTTAGAATTTGTTGATAACATTTTGTAAGTAACATTGCTACTGTTATTTTTTCGGTGTAAACTGGACTTAAGGGAGCGAAAAGGGGTAAAGGATTTTCGATGAATCATCGATAAATTTCGAACCTAACGGGCTATCGTCGTGAAATTTCAAAAGTGTTTAGAAATTTGATCTCTTAGGAGCCAAATGAACTAACACCATTGATTCTCATTATTTTCCTACAACCATCGAGCCAGTCAAAGTACCGAAGTTCCCCTTGCTTCAGAATAATGCTTGCTTGTATACCCTACAAGCAGTTTGAGGATGTTTCCAAATTTGACCCCAAATTGATATAAAGAGTGTAAGGTGTACTGGATTAATCACCGATGTATATCTAATCCCATCAGTTGTTAGATATCGACGTGAATTTTGTTTAAAAACTGGCTTACTTAAATACCAGAATAGTAAATGCATGATTCCCTCGGAATGCAACTCCTAAGAGGACTAAATGAGGAGATATATTTTAATACGTCGTCGATATAGCTCGAATATGACAGCTAGCTTCATGGTTTTCATTCTAACAATACATCGATAAATAAGTCTAACTGAAGATATTAGAATTCTTAGATTGACCCGTCAAGATATAAAGTAGCTTTTACCTACAGAATGGTAGGTACGCAAACACCCGAAAACAGATTCAAGGAAAATTAAATTTGCTCTTTAAAAGTGTAAAGGGGTAACATGTGTTTTTAATTAATTATCACTGTAGCTTGAACATAACAGGCTCTAGCCATGATTTTATGTGACTGTGTCTATAACGTGATTTTGAGGTTTTACGAAATTGTGTCCGTGAAGTGGTGACACGACGTGGAATTGGCCTTCGATTATTTCTCAATATTTATTAACACAGTTGAGACATCGATGTGTTGTATGCTTCAGAATGATGATTATGTAAATACCTAAGACGTCATATTATTTTTCTCTGCAGAATATAATAAATTAGACTACTACCGGGGACATGAAGTATGAGAAACCTTAAATGTATACTATAAAATGAAAATAATACCACCAGAACTAACGTTAAAATTTTTATACGAATTCCCGTTGTGTATGAGTTTATTGTATAACTGTGTTAAAGTAGTTAAGGATACTGGTGTCATCACATTGCACAGTATAAATGTTACACTCTAGCAAAACCGTGGGAAGACGGCTATTGTTTACACAAAAACACAAGTGATTAATATTCAATATGTAATGTACCACATAGGAACGTTTTTTTCTGCAATAAGATACAAAACTTTTTCAGACACTCGCTGGTAGGCAAACAGTCGCACGCTCTCGCTATTAATCAGGACGTCTAGTGAATGCGTTGCCAGAGTTGCTGCTTTCAGTCATCTGACGAAGCATGACTAAATTGACATGCCGATGATCACATTGTCCCTGAAACAATTCGAAAATACATAGTTTATAATACGCAGGCAAAGAGCATGCGCTGTGTGTTAGTAGGCAACATGATAATTTCACAAATTTTACTGAAAACCACAGGAACACTAAAAACACACGTATGAAATTTAATATTAGCCAATATGTTGCATAAAATCAGAGTTAAGAAATGAAACATTTTTTTAAGCTGGCAGTTTATGCTGCTATCCACTCTCTTAAACGTTTCTAAAATATGCTGTCACAGCACATAAAATAATGCTTTATCACAGTCATATTGACCCAAATTATAATTATTTAGATGTCGTTTTCTGTACTGTATCTTCTTATATGTGTGCAAGACGCTATAGACTGTAAAATACTTGCTTTCGTTTCTTTTCCAGTGCTCTCGTGATCACATTAGTAGTTACTACAAAAACTCTCTTGGCCTAAATTGAATGTCCGACGTATTTTTACCTCCTTCATACTTTTACATAAAACGCTGATCACAAAGTCCACGCAATTATTTGATCAATTGTAAACACTATGTTAACTTCACACGAAGTACACTCGTTCTCAGTTCAACAGGAACCTGTTTGTACCCACCCGTAAGTCTAAAAATATGTCGGATTGATTTGTATTTAATACTACCCGTTAATGGCGTTCAAGAAAGGGGAAAATCATAATTTCAGGTGTAGATGAAATAATGTGAATTCTGTAAACGTTACTTGGAAATATACTTTTTTCTTACGGAAAAAAATAACTTCGCCAGTTTTCCCATAATGACATTCCAAAGTCAAAATTTCATTTATTTTTTACTTAATACACTCCCCGAAAGCAAGTCAACGTAATTAAATGAAGTAATTTACAGTGAAACTATATGTCACGAGCTACATCATGTATACATAAACCCATTACAAATTTTTTTATACAAACAAATTATAAAATGTGGAATTTTTTGCTAATTTTAGCAATTTTAAAAGATATAAACATATTTTGTATTGGGTTTTCATATTCTTCAAACTCTAGACAGTGACATGTGCTTTCAGTGTGAGTTATTTAGTTCAATAATGTTAATTGGTTTTTGCGGTTATCCCATTCCCTATAACTAAATTTCCGTATTAGTTTGCACACACTGTTTGTGTGCGCCATGTTGTTGCAACCCGTATTTTTTATGTAAGCTTACTCTGCGTATGTAAATTATTTTATTTTATTTGTGTGTCTGCAATTAGAGTGAGTTAAGAGAGATTCTGATCACCACTTAAGGCCACGGGTTTTTCACTTACGATATTGTTGCGATTTGAATGTTTGAAACCCGGAAAAGGATCAAATATCACAAAACCGTTACTAGAAATGTTGGAAATTGTTTGTGCTATGTAGCCTAATTTCCTTTTCATAATATCATTTCCTATAATTTTGGTTGATTGCCGACTTAATTAAATTTTCTTTAAGTCAATAGTTAGTCAAAATTATGTAAAAAAATTGTTTGGAAAATTAGGTTACACAGTGCAAAAATTTCCAAAATTTCTATGTAACGATTGTGCGGTATCTGATCCTTTTCCGGGTTTAAATAAAACTAATTAAAATAGCATAAGTAGGGAACCACGGCCTTTACACCTAGGCCTTCAGCCTAGGCGAGGGGTGTATGGAGTAGCGGGGCTAACTGGAGATCCCCGAGAAAACCCACCGACGAGCGGCATCGTCCAGCACGATACCATGTGAAAACCTGAGAGCCCATCCCGCTGGGAATCGAACCCAGATCGCCTTTGTGGGAGGCGAGTTCTCTAGCAACTGCACCAACCGCAGCCCCTTTTTAATTAGAATAATTGAACTTAGTGAAGCAAAAACGAACCAATCCATAAAGTAATTAAGTTTGAGATACTCATAACAAGTAGAAGGAGAAGGTCCAAATTTATGCCATATAAAAGGAAGACACATTAAGTTATAATATTTGAAGGATAAACAGAGCCCAGAAAAAGGTTAATACAAGGTTTAGATGCATACTTAAACTTCGACCTTAAATATCTCATTTACTGCGAACTGTGAGTTAGTTAATTTTTGCATAACTACTTCCAACTATCCTTGTTATAGTCTATTGTATAGCAGTAATGTAAAAGTGGTTAAGTGTAAGAAAAATCTCGTGCCTCAACTTCCCACAGTAATTAATACGAGAACAAACCCAATAAGTAAATTTCGTGACCGCCATCATGTGGCAGCTAAAAGCTCGCTCATTGGCATTACAGTAGTCATACACCAGTCTGGTCCTAACACGTTGCAGTCACGCTGCTAATAGAAGGCGACTATGTGGAATTACATTCAGATAATTCTATACGACGACGAAATAAGTCGATGGTTCTCTATTATTTACATTCGCATATTTATGGAACATCAAATAACAGGCGTAAAATTACACAATCATATATATATATATATATATATATATATATATATATATATATATATATATATATATATATATATATATATATGAGTATCGTGTCGCACTGCTGCGGCCATCACCCGAAGAGTACAGAACATTTAAACTTATTTTTGTACGGTTTTTGATGAACGTGTGAACAACGTACGTGGGTATCTGGAGTATGGATGGTGTTGTAGCGTGTAACGCGAATATTTTTTTACGCGTAACCGT
The DNA here is from genome assembly GCA_003012365.1 of Medauroidea extradentata. NCBI lineage: Eukaryota > Metazoa > Arthropoda > Insecta > Phasmatodea > Phasmatidae > Medauroidea > Medauroidea extradentata. The sequence goes on from PNEQ01118844.1 coordinate 15,143, forward strand.
TTTAAATTACTCTTGCTGCGGTTATCTACGAACAGAAAACACACTTGAAACTACATTTCTTACTTTTAAAAATTCTGCACGCTTGTTAGAAATATGATTTTGGTGCCTCTCATTGACTAAAAACGTCTTTTTTTAGACAGCTGTAACTCTAAAAATGCCAACTGAATTTGCTAAGTGGCATTTGCTTCATACTATACCAAATTTAAACTTCTGGGCCATAACTTAAAGTCCTATAGGAAAAAAGAGTTCTACTAAAACCTTCCACGCAAGTTTAGCTCGTAGCGAATAGAGGCGACAAGTTTCTCGTCGAGCGTGATACATTGTCCCTTATCGCTCCTCTGTTCCCACGCGTCAAACGCTGTTATTTTAAAGCCGTACAGAATATTGTTTATGTTATTGGAGTCTACAGTTATTAACTTCCTAAGCAAAAAAAATGTATGTATAGTGATCATATTTCACTAATAAGACAGCAACATAATTAAAATGAAACTGCGTGGTCGTTAAAATATAATTTTGACCCCCACCATACGCGCGATTTATGTGATTAACACATTTGCGGTATTTTATGTATTTAAAACAATATTTTAACATTACAGACGCCGCAGAAAACTTTACTTGTATATGTCGGTGCCTACTCTTTGCTTTCCAGTATGTAACCGCAGAATATATTCATTTATTATGAATTCAATTGAACAAAAATTGAGGACCCAAAATCACGGGTTTTGTACACGAACAAGATTCAACAGGCAGGTGGCAACTTTCTTTATTGAGAGTACTGAAAAGCTGGTGCACCGGAAGGACAAGTGTCTCAATCTGCCTGGTGATTGTGTTGAAACGTAGCTGAAAAGTGTATGTGCCTGTAGACAGAATAAACGTTTTACAATTCACTCCTGTTTTTTTTTCAGCCCATAGGAGGTTGAAATAAAATAACCCTCTCTTGTAACGAACATTTTGTCGGGTATTTTGTAAGGTATTCTAGTACATAAGTACCTTGGCAGTGCACTGTGGTAGAATATAACATAGCTTCCTTTTTCCACAAGCGACTCTTTGTCATTTCATTGCTTCAAACTATCTGTGTTTGCCCAATTGCCCATGAGCGAGGTGGCGCCACGGCAACACGCTGGACTTGCAATCGGGAGGACCGAGGTTCGATCCCCGGCCCCTGCCATCCTGAGTTCGGTTTCCCGTGGTTTCTCGAAACCGCTGAGGGGGCTGCGGTGGACGAATAGTAAGACCATTCGACTTCCACCAAGGTGATCCTGGTTCGATTCCCGGCGAGGTTGACCCCTAGATTTTCGCATGTGGGAATCGTGCCGGACGATGCCGTTGGTTGGCGGGTTTTCTCGAGGGAATCCCTATTCCCCTCATACATTTCCGGGCTGTTCCATACTCACCTCATGTCACCTCTTACCAACGCTAAAAACCTTGATGTTTAGCGCTGACCAAAAACTCTAGCCCCGAAACCGCTCCCTGTGAATGCTGGGATGTTCCTTTAACAAAGGACATGGCCGACTCTTCTCCCAGTATCTGTCATTGTACTATAGGTTGCGTGTTACCGCCTCTAATGAACTTGCTGCCGACGAGACGTAAAGCCCACTTAACCTACCTACCAAATTACCCATCACCGCTGGAGTAACAAACGCGGTTGGCGAGGCAACATGTGACTAGTGACGTCAGGCGTGATAGTGGTAAGGCCTAGGTGTATGGTAACCGGCCCTGAAGTGGGCGTAAGAGGATACTTCGGCGTGCTTGGAAACGGCTAATAACAGCGTCCCTCAGTCGATGGGAAACTTCGGTGGATGCTGGGTGCAGAAGATGCGAGTCGTCAACTGTGCCCTGTCCAGCCTTCCCTCCACCTCTGCCATCGTCGCAAACAGCAATGAGGTGTGATGCGAATATATAGCCTCTCACCCTCAAGTCTATCTCCAACTCCTCGTGACCAGGGCTGGTAACGTTGTGCTTACACAGCGGCTAACAAAGTGAGGACGAAGACAGAGCAAGTGGTGGCCTCCCCTTGTACACGAGGGAAAGATCCACGGCGGGGTTATCTTAGGGCAGCTTCCAGAAGCCGGCGCGGAAGCTTCAGTCTGCTGTGCAAACTACGAACAGATTACATGTCTCAACTGAGGCACGCAGTAGTGTCCTGCGGTGCAGATCTCGAATAATGTTGATCTGGAGAAGAGGTTTTGGAGTTCTGGAGGGTGGAAACCTACTCGGGTGAAAACTCAAATGCATGGTGTTTCGCAGGTACTTGGGGGATCGGCGTGAAAACACAAGCCGTGTGCTGAGCCAATCGCGGGTTGGACTCTTGAGTGATGGTAGTTCTGAATTCCTGTTTGGGAGGAGACTTACTGGGTGAGTCCTTTGGTGCTGATCTGGTTCGCCTAGTAATATGACTCGTCCACGAAGCGGTTTCGTAGGGGTTGGATAGCCTCGTCCTCAGCAAGGTGGCTCCCCTCAGTAACCTGTGGATGTTTCCTTTGCTAGGTGAGTGGGTTTTGAGTACCTGCCACCATGATTGGATGCAGCGTTATCGCCTTCTGTTAGTGGTATTCTACTACCCTGTCAAGTTTATTATGATGAGCCCTGGCCATCCGGGACTGACTGATGAGGAATAACAACCCTCCCAGCATAATGGTCAGCAAGGTGTCTCCTGTTAAGTCTTAGTGATCAGGTACAGGAGGACGGTACTGCCACACCCGGCGGCAGCGATGCCCAACACGGTTATGTATAGTAGATAAAATGATAACAATTCATGTGCATGTTGCCAATTGGCAAAATTTGTGCAGAATAATCCCAAACAACAAATGGGAAACCGTGGTTATCGCAGTGGTTAGAGCACTCACCTCTCACCAGTCGATACGGGTTCGATTTCCGTCGGGGTCGGTCCCCGGATTTTTGCATGTGGGAATCATGCCAGACAATGCCTCTTGTCGGCGGTTTTTCTCGCCCCTTCATTTGGGCGCTGCTTCATACTCACATTATATCACACCTCAACTGTGCTAAAGGCCTAAATTTTAAGTGCTGACCAAAATCTCTTCACTCCAATTAGCGAAATATTTTTTGAGGTAGTCTGGAGGTAGTCTAACATGTATAATTAGCCAAAATGTATCTTAAAATAGGCTGTCGTGACATGAAGATAAGATATAAAGCCTTGTAATTTTTAACACACAATTTATACACACAGAGAGACTTGGCGGTAAATATTTGGGTTCAGGTACAGGAGGGCAGACTGCTAATAACATGCAGGTGCGATACCGGAAAATACATAGGATGTTGAACCCGGATCGATTTTCGGCCCTTGCCGTTGAACCAAACGTGTCTCCTACAATATAACGGATCAAATTTAAACGGGATAATGTAATATTAACTACTACAAGTCAATAAATATATAGTTATAACTCACCCATGAAAGCGAAACGATCATCAGAAACACTGAAAAAGAAAATAAAATATTTTCAAACATAAAAACTAAATTTACAGAATTTTATTTTAGTACCAATGGTATAATACAAGGTTAATTTTCATAATCATTTAAAGACGTATCTTATAAAACTATTTTAAGCTTTCAGCATTGCAACATGTATCTTGTTATTAATGTTATGTGCCTGGATTGTATGACATACTAACGCTAACATATGTAACTAAATTCGTCGAGGTGAACTTACGCGTGCGTAATTGAATACTTGAAATCAGTCAGACATAACGGCCACGAGTCCCTATTTATGCTATTTTAGAAAGTTTTATTTTTGAAATCCTGCAATGCAGTAGATAGAAAATCCAATTCATAGAAATGTTGGAAATTGTTTGTACTATACAAATTAATGGAACATTTTGGACGTACGCCATTGCAGCAAATGGCGTGTCACAGAAAACCGGAAACTACACACAAACAACCAAGTAAACAAACAAAATGGCTTTGTTTGCAACTGACTATCATAGGTAAACATACACAATTCTGCAAGGAATTCAGTCAGCTAGTTGCATGAAAATAAATGAACAGAAACGAGCCCCCAGCCACCCTTAAAAAAAAAAAAAAAAAAAAAAAAAAAAAAAAAAAAAAAAAAAAAAAAAAAAAAAAAAAAGGAAAAAAAATATGACTATCCCACGAAAATTCATACCCTCGGTGTTCGTTTGTGTTGATTGAATTTCTTGTAACTCTCTAACTAATCCCTTCAGGAATTGTATATGTTTACTTATGTTTGCCAGTTGCAAACAAAATATTTTTGTTCGTTTACTTGTCTGTTTGTGTGCATTCTCTGGTTTTCTGTGGCATTTGCTGCAATGGCCTAATGTCTGATATACTTCTTTACTTTGTAACTTGCCCCAATTGCTAGATTTGTTCAAAAAATAACATGTTTGTACAATGTAGACCAATTTTTTTCAGAACATATTTTTTATAATTATGACAAAAATAATTGTTTTTAAGAAAATTTAATTATGTCGATAATTTACCAAAAGTATAAAGAAACTTATCTCTACACCAATATGGAATGCAAATAGTTATTCTTGTAGATTTCATAAATTATAAAAAAAAACATAGAACAAAACTGCAAAAAATACGTCTAGGGGACAATCTAAACGAGTGCATAAGATAATAGTTTCTTACGTACAAGAAGTTGGTTTCAGGAACTTTTTAAATGGCAAACGTTTTATATGGGAATAAAAAACTGCCAACTGTCAACTTGTCTCTTTTATTGCATACAAGTTCACTGGTTGAGTGAGAATTAGCGAATACGTAGTGCGTGCGCGCAGAGACAGAGAGAGAGAGAGAGAGAGAGAGAGAGAGAGAGAGCGCGCGCGTGTGTGTAGGTGTGTTGGTGTGTGTGTGTGTGTGTGTGTGTGCGTTTGGTGTGTGCGTGTGTGAGCGTTAATAGAAATTTTTTTTTTTCACATTTGTCGGATTTTGGTTTATATGCCAACGCAGTAGAAACTGTTCGGACACTTTATTTCTTGAATGTGATATGAGCACAAAAAGTGACTGATAGAGCTAAAAATTTCACAAGTGGGAAACGTAGTTACAAGTAGTGTTTACAGAACTAACATAATATCGTAAAAATATAACATTACGCATTTTTGTCAAGTGAACGCCCTTAATAAAGAAGTTTTAAAGGTACAGAACACAAAGTTAAAGTCTGCATGAGAAAGCCTGTTAGGCAAGGTAACATGTACAACAATGAATGTCTCGACGCAACTCGGAATGATGTGACGGACATGGTGCACACATATACAAAGAAACAAGTTGAAAAAAAAACAGTGTCGAACACATCACCCAGACATTCGTTTTTATCCGTAATGATAAGAAAATTAAACGGTAAGAGCACTGATATTGAATACTAAATGTATGTACATTTATATAATTTTTTGTCAAACACTAAAGTAACAGCCGTCTTTACTGAACGACACATAAAAATATTCTGATGTTTATTTGTTGTCATTTGAGGTGTCTTGGATTGACACATTGTTGTGTCTTATCGAAGTACATTTATTAGGCAGTTGATGTAAGATGTAAGAGGGTCAGTGATGCGCAACATACCAGGTATTCGTTTCTTTATCGGCGTCTTTAAGAAAATGGATCGTATACCAGGAGGTTTGTTCTCTAACTTCACCTCAAGTAGAGCTCGTCACCTGTGACTGTATTTGAGAGTGACAGCAAATAAAATAGTCACTCGTATATGTCATTATATAATATTCTGTAACACATCTTTACCAGAATCTCAGTATGCTTGGCAACACTACAGACTGTACACTTACAACATTCATATATCTTACTAAAATGTGTGTTCTCTGTTTTCACAGCGTGTTTTAATTCACTTATTAATAAAATTTTCTTGAAAATAATGTGAATCTCATTTTTTTCCTTTTCTTAGACTTTCGATTAATTTATCCGTCTCCAATGCACTCGTGTCTACTAAAAAGTTACTGTACTGTACTTACAAGAGATAGCGGCACGAGTACTGGATAATTGTATCAACGGCCAAGAGATAGCAACACACATGGTGTACTATATTTGTCGTTTGCTTTGGCACACACAGATATAATCTGCGACACATATTACATATTTAAGGCGATAAAACAAAGATAATTTATTTCCCATTCCCAGCCACATTTGTCATACAACGATAGCGGTTGTAGAACGCAGCTGAAACATATCTGCTATTTATTATTTTTTATTAAAACAAAAGTGACAAGATTTCACAAAATTACAGTTACAACTTTACATATTGTCTTATCCCCTTGAGCGTAGTTCTAGGTGGAGATCTTTTAAGATCACTAATACAGAAATAGAGAATGAGGGCTGTTTGGGCTCGGTAGTTTACAACATCCTAGGGCCGCGGTCGCACTAGAGGTCTTATACCTGTTCAGTTAAATACATTAGGCAGCCATGTTTGATCATGGGTAAAACTGAACATGTTTGCGAGGTTACACTGCTAAACAGAATAAACTCAACGAACTTTCCAACCTCAACTAATTTGGAACTTGAAATGTGCCATATTTAATTATTATCACGTCTACACTCGACCTTCGTGACTTTTTTTACTGTCATATTACATCTAACTGCAATGCTGCTGTGCGTGAAAAGTGGATGCAACTACTTTAAATCTAACGAGTGCAAAATGTCGGACCCTGAAGCAGCCACATTTATAACACAGATCGTTTTTCCAAGCAGCAAATAGGAGAGAATCATGGAAGATATGTCCTTCAAAACTACATAAATTAAACCAGTTTACTTTGAACGACAAGAAACTGCGATCTGAACTCGCTGGTAGACTGCAACCGCTTCATTTATCTGAACATGTTTTAAGTGAAGTAGTCCTGTTTCCATCGTAACTGCGACATACGATCTTTATATACAGTCACGAGCCACTACGTTTTATACTTAGCGTTTCGGCCGAGAAACACGTTAATATATATTGTGATGGTTTTTTACTTTGTTTTCTGTATCTATGAGGTTCTCAGGTGGCCGGCTAGCTCAAACATTACATAGAATTTTGTATTCTATACTTCTGATGGATTCAACAAAGTTTATTTCACGCATCACAGAAGCTAAAGGAAATGAAAATGAGTTAGTTTTTTACAGAATGAGGGAAAGACACATTCAGAGAAAATAAGACAATCATTAAGGTAGTAAGGTGGCTATTGGATATAAATAATAAGCTAAAATTTTTTTTGTAGGTCAGACTACTGAATATAACAATAAAAACATATTAGAAGAATTTTATGAAGACTAAATGTACAGAATAGAGTAAATGGATCAAGGGATCTCTAGTACAGATTACCTACTGTAAATGCGCCAAACAAATGCGAGAAATTCAGACTGCAGCACCATATTGTCCTTTTAGTAACTCACTGCAGAAGACAATATATTTGTTCTTGGAACCAAAGTGCTGGCCAACCCTGCCGCATTGAAATAAGTTTACAATACCATAACTTCTTCTTCGGGAAATTCCCAAATCAGCTAATCGTCGCCAATGCCTGTTCACCTACCTGGGAAGTAATTCCTTAGCCAGAAATATCAGAATCCTAAGGTGGAGTCGTCACTGCCTCTTCACGATACCAAAAACCTTTCTTCTTCCCCGGGCTCAATAGTCCAACAACAGTTTTTAAAATCGTCCTCTCTACAATATATTCTGTCAAGGCACTCACAAATATTACTCTTATAGGGCCGTATCGACAAACGGCTTCCGAAAACGCTGTTAGCAGACATTCACCTGGCAGCTTGCCAATTATTCGCATCCTATAAACGACTTTCGGGAGCTTGCCAGCTGAAAACGCTTCCCCATCCACTCAAAGTGTAAATATGACAACATAGCACCATTTTTCTTTCATTGGTTAGTACGCAGAATGAATGTAGGAACGCACCCTGTAGTTTTCGATCGCCTTTTATGACATTTCACGTTAGTTGTTCATATCTGAGATGATGTTATTGTCTTAGGATTTATGTTAGGTACGAGAAGGTAATATTTTTGTGAAGGTTAAATACGGATAAAGTAGTATCTGCGAGGGTTTTTTTCAGTGAGCATAATATTGTGTTTGCATGGAGAACAGTACAGATTTTCCAATTGCTTAAAATCAATGTTTGTATTACTCAATAAAGAAATACATAAAACAGAAAATAAAAAAACCAACTATGGAATAACCTGTCGCACGAGTCACTTGATGAAGGTATGAGAGTACATTTAAAATCTAATCGTTTATTTTTACAGCTGACATAATTATCTCAAGAAATTAACGAATATATTAACATCATAAACACGTCAGATAAAATGTGTACATACAGAAAACGTTTTCGTTAATAAGTGTGTACCGTGATTTTTGCACAATGCTGTTGTATTTCTACGCAAAAGTTTCTTTTATTTTCGAAACAAAGGTACAAAAATTACAAACATATACACGTGTAGTTGCAATTTTTGTTTGCGGAAAGTCCCACCTTGTAGCTAACCCTCCATGGAATATTACGTACCCTTTAAGGATCTGGTATACTTAAGAGAAGCCTCTGTTTATTGAAAACTTTCAAATACGTAAATCCAATCACCAAATATATGTTCCGGCCGAAACACACACTATAAACATATTTCGTTGGTTGGTTGACTGCCTGGAAGTGAAGAGCCATCCACTTTCAGGTGATTGTGGCCAGACGGTGATTCGAAAGCCTGTTCAGCTGTTTTCATTGTGTCTTTATAACAATAGCGGCAGATCTTTTCTGGGATAACCTGTCAAACTATACTTGTTACATAAGAAAATGCAACATTTTAAAATATATTCTTGATTGGAACGAGTAAAGGAATTATGTATTTGAAACTTTTCAATAAACAGAAGCAACTAAGTATACCAGATCCGTTTTAAAGTGTATATAGTATTCCATGGAGGGTAGTCGAATTTTTCACAAACCAAAATTGTTACTGCACGTGTATATGTTCGCAATTGAATCGGCCCGAACAAAAAGGGCTTCAGTCATTGGAACATAGCTTTCAGATAATCAACAAAAGTAAACAACACTCGTACGTATTACTTAATAAATTGTACTCTATGTTCAAGCTATACAGTTTGGTACAATGCAACTAGAACACTAGTATATGACATCAAATAAAGTGGTTTGTGTGTAAAAAAATATGAAAAACCTCTGACTGAGGCCCTTTTCGTATTATATCCTTTAACTGTATCACTTCAAAGTAAAAAAGGTTATCTGGATAATTCTGTATTGTCAATATTGTAACATATATTGAACAAGAGACACGCCAGAGCAAACATGTCTATGTTATGTATCGCATGAAGACAAAAGAACAATGTGATACACAAACATTTGAATCGCATGATTATGATACATCTCAGTTACACTGTTACCAAAACACATTAAGGTTATAATCAAGTGTTCCTTGAAATATACACGCGTCAAATTGTACACATGAACTGCTGCCACATTGTTCACATGTTAAACCTACAATACATCATCCTGCGGAGGACCATTACTTGTTGGACAATGACGAAAGTCCTCATAGAAGGCTTTGTATTGATCGGGAACATATTTGCACTATTTAAGTATATCTCATAATGTTTCCTTCTTTGTAGGGACTTGCCATGTGGGTACGCCTGTGTTGAAGGGAAAACAGGTGCTGATTTGCCTGGATGGGCCACGCGGAGTGTGCGTTTCATCAATCCGTCAATACTTTCACTGGCTTCAATTCAACCTTTCAGATTAGTACTATAATTGAAATTCATAAGGGTGCTGGTTCCAAAAATAATTTTTTGATTTCGTAGTATGTGTCCTCCAGATGTTTCGTCTGAGATACACTGCCTTTTATAACATGTGTGTCACCAATTCTTAAAATCATAGATATCTGCACATTGTGCCACCATCACAGTAAACTTTACCTTTGTACTTGATCCTATGATTATTTCAGTGTCTTTGTGAATGCTGTAAAGGTGATAATTGTTCATCAGTGTTCTTTTGACCATGCCGAAATCTTTATCAAACGCAAGGATGGAATAGCGCCTGATAGGACAGTAATGTTCAATTTGTATAAACCGTCCACTGTCTGTCAAGGTAATAAGTAACCTAGTAAGTGTATGGTTTTGGTTTGCCCACCACAGTTGTCCGAGAACATATGCACTTCAGTGATATATGGAGGGACTTCCCGCAGGAGGTAATCAAACAGGAATGAACACACTCGTTCAAAATATATTCACACTGCTTGTCGGGACGTCTGGACATGGTTTGGTTGTGTATAAGCATAATGTTCTAATATATTGCTGCACATAGACATTATCTCTGGCAAGCTGTATATGCACGGCCATTTGAATGATTATGCAATTGCTTATATACAAGAAGGTCCTGTACCCAGGCAGGAATATTTTAGAATTTGTAGTCTATGTACTCTTCTCCTTTCAGTCTTGCTCTTTTTACGATGTTCCGTTTCCAGTACTGTGTATTTGCTTTTCGTTTATTGCCACTTCCATCTTCGTCTACCGCGCACAAATACTTAACAACTTAGTGAATCGGTACAGTATTAACACACCATACAGTGAAGAATAAACAAGACAAACAAATAATGGATGCCAACTCACAAAACATAACATTTCCAAATTAAGAAACAGGTACGCCAACATACACATGAATCGCTGTTATTTCTATGACAGCATTTCCACACATAAAGGGCTTCAGTCAATGACTGAGACCTTTCTGTAGGGATTCATAAAATGCACATATCAGCCATGTACTTCGTATAGCTCTGACTGAGGTCCTTTTGTTGTAGTACGATGTGTTTACCCCTAAGTATTATTTTTCTGGCCCTAGATAATTTTCGTCAAATTTGTGACTGAAGTCCTTTTTGTTGGGGCTGATTCAATTATTGTACCTTTGTTTCGAAAATGAGAGAGAATTTTGCGTAGAAATAATATCATTGTGCGAAAATGACAGTAAACACATATTAACGAAAAAATTTTCTGTATGTAAACATTTTATCTGACGTGTTTATGAGGTCAATATATTCGTTAGTTTTTTGCGATAATTATCTCAGCTGTAAAAATAAACATATAAATTTTAGAACGTTCTCGTACTTTCATCAAGGGACTCGTGTGACAGGTTATTCCATAGTTAGTTTATTTTCCTTTTTTATTATGTATTTCTTTTTGAATAGTACAAACATTGGTATTAAGCATTTGTAAAACCTGTACTGTTCTCCATGCAAAAACAATATTATGCGCACTGAAAAAATACCTTACAAATACTACTTTAAATGTATTTAATCTTCACAAAAAATATCACCTTTACATATGTAACCTAAATCTAAAGACAATAACATCATCTCAGATATGAACAACAAACGTGAAATGTCAGAAAAGACGATCGAAAATTGCAGTGTGCGTTCCTACATTCATTCTGAGTACTATCCAATGGCAGAAAAATGTTGCCATGTTGCCATATTTACACTTCAAGTGGACGTGGAAGCGCTTTCGACTGGCAAGCTCCCGAAAGTAGTTTATAAGATGCGAGTAGTTGGCAAGCTGCCAAGTGAATGTCTGCTAACAGCGCTTTCGAAAGCTGTTTATAGATACGACCCTTAGCCTACTATTACGACTAATCTATTATAAGGTTTTTTTTATACACAAAGAGAAATATGCCAACAGTTGTGCTTGAAATTTGAATAAATAACATTATACAGAAAATACATCAACAAATTATTAAATATTCTAAGGTATTAAGTTTTACAGTTAAAAATAAATCTGCTATATATATGTAAGTAGTAAAAACTTTAAATTAAAAGTGTGTGGTATTACTTTGTACTTAGAATACTACTTATTTATTTTGAAACAAATTTTGGTTTTTTGAAAGTATGTAACACTAAAACAAAATAAAAAATATGAACATAGATTTCATATTGCAGGATGTGACAAAAACACAGCAAAATAGTTTGTATAGAATATAATATTTATTCAACAGTGAAAAGTGAAAAATTAACAAAACAATATTGAAATACCAAGTGTCTAGTTTCCAACTTTACCGCACGCAGCGCTGTATTATGACATTCAAATCTATCCACCATAAATTCCCAAAACTTAAAAACGTGATAAGTCATTTCGGCCACGACTAGCATCATCGTAGTGCTGCGATAACTCGTAGTTTCTAGGAAGGAATTATACACTAAATCAAGCGGAAAAACACAGTTAACGTTGAGGGCAGAATGCGATCAAGTGAATCAAGCGTGTGGTGAGTGCTTCATGTACAGTCACCATCCGCAACAGGTTCAAAAAGCGCGACGTCCTCTGATTCACCTTAAAGATTACAGTTCGCTTGTCCGCAGTATCGCAAAAAATTGATGATGGCACTGAAAGCTACAGTTCGCATTACATGGTATGCCCTATACGCGACGCACTCTGCATTTTGTAGGACGACACGAATGAACAAGCAACATTTCAAAGCAACCATCAGGAGTTTTATTAAAGGTATACGCATGGCCTATTGATAATTGTTTTATTAAATTTCGCTTTTAGTCTGGGCTCCTAAAATTGAGCATTTAAAGCATTGTAATATTTTGTCAACACTTGGGGAAATGATATTGAACGAAATTTCTCCACTGTAATGTTCACAATGTGGTAACATAATGATGTTGCGCCTATATGTACATATGTATGAATATATGTACGCATGTACACTGTTAGAAAAAAATTCTGTGAAATTACGGAAAAGTACAGGCAAAAAATTATCCAGAAATCTTCGTAAAGTAAGGGACACTCAGTTTTTCTTGATAATGGAACCCTCTGTAAAATTACGGACAGTCTGTATTCCGCAAAAATATTTAATTGCTTTAAACTAGTAGCACTCCATTTTCCAGAAATCGACATATTCTTATTTACTATGTTTTCTCGAGACTCTGATACACAATTTAGTAACCTGAAAAATTGTTCGAACATGCTGGGATTCGAACCCACGATCCTATAATAACCAGTAAGAAGCTCTAACCATTGTACCACGGGGATAATTTACGAATAAGTGTGTTCTGTGCAGTGGTAAGATATCAACTTCATAAAAGACAACTTTTGTATTTGAAATCTTGATATTAGAGAACTTCATTAGTTATATTATGAGAAGAAGGTATTATTTTATGTAAATAAATAACTTTAAATGTACATACCTGCTAGCGCGAAGCACAGAGAACAGGTGCGATATTTTCAGCTGGGATGAAGCGAGGAGAATATACATAAGATGCGCGTGGCCATTGTGTGAGGAGGGCTAGAAGGGTATGTCATAAGGAAAGGGAGGGGGCAGCAGAGGCTTTAAGACAGGACAGGGGTATATCATAAGGAGAGGGGGGCTATGACAGGGAGGGGGTACACTATAAGGGTAGAGATAGGCTAGTACAAGCATAGGGTGCATGAGAGGGGGCAGACATCCACTTCCCCTCGTGGTGTTTAGGCATAACTTGTATCAAAAGGGTCCATTCCCCTCACTCCTCCGCCCCTTCCTCTCCTAGGGTGCGGCTTAAGCACTCAGCCAATCACAGACCTCATGGCACTTAGGTGCTATTCGTACCGAAAGACCCCAACAACCAATCCCAGCCAAGAACGCGCCCTCCTAATGGCCTTGTATGTCAATAGCAGCACCCAGGGAGGGGGGACTAATGCTATTAAAATGCACCTTATGCTGGTTTTGCTCCCAGTTGGGCCAAATCGCCCACGTGGTCACTACTCGGAACACTTCAGTCACTTACTGGACTGTTCGGACCTTTGGCCATGCGCAATACGAGTCCTTGTTTGTATTGCTCTTCTCTTCGCGGCAAAGTGTGGACTACCAGGAAGCAGCACTTAACACCTATGACCTTAGTTTATCTTGTCTTCTTTTAGTTTAGCACCATTGTGCATGCACATAACACCAGGATTCACAGTGATTATTAATAAAACTTAAAAAAAAAAAAAAAAAAAAAAAAACACAGTAAAATACACTTAAAAATTGTATAACATATTTCCATGAATTCATGGAATGTTACGGTCAAACATCCGTAAACTGGCAATGCGGAAAAAATTCCGTTAACAAAAATTACGAAAGCCACTTCCGTAATATTACAGTACTTTTCCTTAAATATTTCCGTGAATTTACGGAAATTTTTAAGTGTACATATACACAAAAACACACACTCACTAGCGTGCGAATGTATTTACGCCAGGTTGGCAGCGAACTTTAGCACGCCGCAGATACGGTGAGTTGCAGCGCCACGTATTAACTGAATCGGTCATTTGGGAAATCCATGTCCACTTTTTAGCAAAACTGAGGTATCCACAGGAAATCATTAAATGAGGCAAGCTGCATCAGTTCACATCAAAACAGCACATGTTTATACACAAATAACACAGAAACCGAATGCTACAAGATTCCAGTTCATTGAGAAACTTGTCATGTCTAAGACATGAGAGATTTTTTAAATAAATGCCTCGTCCTGGACATGAGGAGTCTATGCAGTCTATAGAGCGCAGAACCTTGTAGGACACATTGTGCTGCAACCTGTATGAGCAGTTGTTACAACTGTTGCAAGGAAAGGCCCAAACGAGATGCTCATTTCTCCAAGATTACATGAACAATGAAATTAGTCCAAATATTAAACATCTGCATTTCTTTTCTGATGGATCAGGGGGTCAAAATATGAACAACACTAATGAGGTTTTAGTTGGCTGTAGTGGAGACTGCACGATTTCAGATAAATTCACAATTATTTTGCGATAAGAGTGCACCCATTTTTACCTTGTGATAGGGATTTCAGTTTAATTAAAAGCAAAATCAAAAAAACTGACCGAATATACACACGAACAGAATATGTACAGATCATAGTCGAGTCTACACACAATCCTGTCAAATTAACAGTGCAGATGGTGGAGTCGAAAGTCATATGAACAATTTCAAAGACGGGTGGCCACAATTGTATAAAATACATGTAATATCAAAAGAGTCTTATTCAAGGAGTGTGCCACGTAATCAGAAATAGCCTTTCTATGTCTCAAATTTTATGGAACTCGTATATTCTGTTGACCACATTGGAATAGTTCAAGCTAGATGGACTCATTGTTCGTACGTTTGTACTTAAAGGCCAATATATTTCATTTATTTCACACAATTGCAAATGACTCGAATATTTTTTAACCAAACGATTTGAAAAAAAAAAAAATGGGACTGTGTACAGTCGTACGATACACAATTTCGCCAGAGAGTTTTATTTAAATTAATGTACCGTTTGCTAGAAAAAATACTTTGCTTCATTTTGACTAATTTTGACAGCAAAATGTGTGATATTTCAGAGGCAAAAATCTAAAAATCCGTTTGGTGTATCGTAATAGAAAAATTCAGACATAAACGATCATATATAAGTGTTAAAACAGTAGGAATGAATTTTTAATATGTGTATTTATTAACTTGAGTTCAAAAAATACTAACGAAACCACTGCAAAACTAAAAAAAAAAAAAAAAAAAAAAAAAAAAAAAAAAAAAAAAAAAAAAAAAAAAAAAAAAAAAAAAAAAAAAAAAAAAAAAAAAATAAAAAAAAAAAGCGAGGCCGTAAGTCTAATAAAATCGAAGACTATAGAAATTGCAGAGATTTATTCCTCCTAAACTAGTGAATTACATTTTATGAAGAAATTTTTCTGTGGCCAACAACTGACGCTGCAGACATTGAGTAATTAACCTAAATATTTATTTGTTTCTTTGATGTTATAAGTGTGTTTTTTTATTTTAAGCAGAGAGGAGTAGTAAACCGTTTCCTTGAAAGCAGTGTGGATTTTACATTGTTGGCGACGATTGCCACCAATACTAATCAGTTCGTCACTTAAACCCACTTTTTGTTGTATTAATAGTTGCCTGTAATATTATAGTTCATGGCATGTAAAATTAATAGTTACATTAACATTACTTTGTTTGCAACCAAAAGAACATTGTGTTCCATTTATATGTCATTTATTTGAGAAACCCCATACGCCAAGAGGATTAATTATGATATTATTGTTACTATTTTTTACATTTACGTCTGTTGTTTGGGGATATAACAGCAGAACTCCTGCCCTAACTAGCAACAGTAAGAGAATATTTATATATGCCGTCTATTACATTAAAAATGCTTTTGTTGATTATCTCAAAACAAACTTTTCTGGATATGTGGAGTTTCTCAAATGACCGATTCCTGTTGTTGTAGTTTCTTAGCTTAACAAAACCGCTGTTCAATTCAGAAAACCGCATTTGTTTGGCAATTTGAACTAACATAAACTATCCTAAACTAATCGAATGTAACTGCCACATGGATGGAGAAAGGAGGGTGCTAGCAACCCGAGCTTTTCCGGTGATTGTCGAACATACAGCACAGTCTTAGCGGCTAGACAAAACTAGATAGTAGACGGGTGGCCTGTTCGATAGACAGCACATCCAGGGCCTACGCTTAGTTTTAACGGGGCCGGATTCTTCCACCATAATGGATATTAATTACATCGGTTTGATTACATAATAGAAGTTGGGTTTCATAATTAATTTAAAATGTAAATAAATTAAGAACTTATGAAAACGTAAAAGAATACAGTGCTGAAGTGTTCATTTGTAAAATCAGTCACGTAGTTGTGTTGAGTTACGGCTGAAAAGTTAACTTAGTCACAATGGCAACACAATGAACATGTCTGGTTAGTGGCTTCGGTGCTTCTTGAAATTGAACGAATGTTGTGTTTAAAACCAAGCAGAAATAGTATGTGTATTTTATTTTAACTGCTTCGTAAGTTACAAATTTGTGAAAAATTTACTTTTTACACTAAGTATTATTTAACAACTAAAAATACATTATTTGCGTGTGTGGCGTATTGTATATATGTTTGTAAATGTGCAATGACGATTGCAAATCACTGCAACATAATTTTTGTTAGTATAGTGGTGATGCAATACCTATTTTACACGTTATTTATATGCGTATGGGTGAATTAAATATATAAGATTTAAAATTAATTAATTTTGTAACATTTTCCAGTACAACCGGTGAGAAGTGCAATAATGTACTACAAATCATTGCAGAGTCAATATTTGTCACCCTTCAGTTCGCCGAAAATCTTCCAAGTTCAGTCTGTAACAAACAACTCCTAAAGAAAAATTAATTAAATACCGTTTTATAAAATGTACAAAATGCTGGTTTAGTAACAACGAAAAAAAAGCGGAGTTATTCCGGGCAATGAATTTCCAAATATATTAGTTTAATGTGTGATTATAGCGAAGTTCGCTTGCGTGCAAAAAGCGAACCGAGTTAACTGCTTTCGTGGATGCGATCATAACCTAGTTAACATGGTACCGTGACGTTAATACCTTAGCTACCTCGTAATTAATGTGACCACATTTGAAAAAAAAATGTATTCTTGATATTAGTAAGCCGATGATACTGGATTCCGCTTGAAAATCTGATTATATGGCCAAAATTTGTGGACTGAAAATTAACATTGCGTTGCGTGACTGTTATTGATATTTTATTTCTTCTATGAGCATATTGGACCTGTAGGTACTGGCCTCATATTTGTGGTCTAGCATGTGATCACTTGTATACGAGACCACTGTAAATAACATTGATGACATAGTATCACGAGACATTCTTGTCGCCGGACATACAGTAGCATGAAGGTATGTAGTCCCCAATGTGTCATACCATACAGCGCACGCAGGTTTAGTCATTACTGCACGTTTGGGACTTTTGCTGTACAATGCAGCTGAGTGGAGCATATGACACAACTGGATAAAAATTAAGTATTTTGTAATTTAAATGTTGGTGTAATTCGTCAGGAAAAGTGTTCAAAGCTGTGGTTATGTTGACACATCCCTGTCGTTATAGTTGCCATAAAACGTATCGAAATAAATGTAGACATACTAAGGTTAAATACTATGAGTACAGTTTTTTTTTTTTTTTCGATAAGGGAGGTAAATATATTTCCCAACTACAGGACATCCCAAGGCATCTCTTAGGCTTAACATTCTGGTGCTCCACAATAACCCTGGCTACTTCTCTGTGCTGAGCATTTAGAGTTTTTTTTACATTTTTTATTCTTGTAATTGCCTTTTATCACGAAATTTTACTGCGTCTTCCTTCCATCTGCTCCATTATGATTTCAAATGAGTGAAATTTTCTTTTTCCGTTTATTTGTAATGTTATGCATTTAATATTGTTAATAATATTTTTAAGTGACAATTTTTATTTTATTTTTTTACAATTTTTGTGCATTTCGATTACCGTGTTTGTAAGTTTTTAAACGTACACTAGGATCTTTGAATGAACCGGCTCTTAATCCATTCAATTATGTGCCACTTGCCAGTAGAATGGCTAAATATTATTTCCTCTCGATGTTACAAATTAAGATAAGTTTTAACGTTGTCTTAGTAACGAAAAGATAGTATACATTTTATCTGAAAAATGACGCGGATCTCTACCACAGAATCTTATCTTTTTGTAACTACGTTCAGGGCTTCTCAATTATTTGAGCACGGGAATGGATACAACATTTCTGTACACGACTATCTTAAGTTAAGGTTTAATAGAAATAACGTTGGGTTATTGGTGTCATTGTTCGATGCACTAGAGGTGTTATTATGTTAAGCAATATATACACTATTTTCTTATTTTCATTTGGCTGTGTAGTTGAAGAGACACTAGGGTTTTTCTATTCAAAACATTTGTTTGGAAATCACAATAATCCGAAATCAACTACGTATTGCTACTCTGTTCGGCGTATTGGGAATTGCCGTAACCTGACTTCCAGCTTACGACTAGTATGCCCTATATGCTATCTGATTGACGGCACAGCATTTTGGTGTTTCATTGTGTAGTTTGTTTTGACTTTTATTTACATAATATTTTCACAAATTACCTTCAGTGTTGATTGTAATTTAGTGATAATATTTATACGGACATACTTGTTAGGCCAGAAACCACCATATTTGACACTCTAGTTTTTATAATGCCATTTGAAAAAAAAAGAACTTCATCTTCATTTAAATTGTGTTCCTGATGTAATAAAAACTAACAAATGCTACTAGTTTAAAGTAATATTTTGTCTGAATAGCGATAAGTATTGTGAATTTTACAGCTATAAAACATGGTTTCTAAAATAAAATCTTCATTTCGGCGTTAAGGACATGTTTGTCACATTATCTGTACAAGTTTTAGCAATTTGTTCAGTTTTAGTTCCTCAGAATATTAACATTTAGTGTCACAAATCAATGCCATTTTGCTATAGCCGTGACGTTTTATATAAAAAATTATGAAACAATATAGTTCACTACCAAGTTCATCCCAAGTTTCAGCGCAGCCAGAAATAAAATTGGTGCAAGAATATATCAGGATATATATTTTCTTAGATATATTGTTACAAAATTAATTTGCAATAGTATGAAAATATGGTTCCAACACTTTTTTTGGGATATGACTTGTTTAACAAATCGTACATAAATGTTCTGTGGATATTACGTTGCCGTAAATTGTCTAATAATATCGCTTAATAAACATGTTCTTAAAATTTTACAAGCAATTTAAAATTATTACTTTTAACCAGTACTAAAATGTAATGAGAATTGCTATCCATTTACATGGAGTGTTGCGGTATGCTTAGTATGAAAACTGGCCAATTATTTTTTCCGATGAATCTAAAAATTAGGTCATGCCTGACATCGTAAGATGCATTCAATTTTAATGTTATTAATTAAATAAAAATAATATTGGCAATAACAGCCACTACCATAATTTCTCTTGCAGCATGAAAGGAAATATTTTATTTTTAAGTTAGTAAAATTTAGTAGTAACTTCTCGAATAAATATATGCTCGATAGTAAAAATAATCCTAAAAAAAGATTATAATACAATAATTTTATAGACTTCAGAGTGTTATTCGACAAGGCAAAACAATTGGCAAAATATCTCTTGTGGGTGTCTAGTTATGAGTTCGTTATAAAACCCACACAATTCCACGAGAAGTAGGATTTACGTTATGAAACAGGCGGAATACACTTGAGGTAGAAACAGCATATAACATTTCTCTCGTGCAATAACCATCTCTAATCTATGGCATATAAAGCGTAAGCTTTTGATTAAATAAACCTTTCACTGACACACATGTAGCAGGCATGCACGTTTTTATGTCTGGAATTAACTTTAATTTAAAACGTTACATGTAGTTTTAGTGCGTTAAAATTAACCCTTTTTCCTTGCAGAATTTTCTTTGTCGAATGAACAAACACCCTTCTATGAATATAAGTTTGTTATGTACAAAAAATCGTCACATTTCTCAAAATATCTGTAATATTAAGTTACAGAAACGAGCTATAAAATTGACGTAAGCTTCAGTATGATTGTATTAAAATATCTTATTTATGCATGTGCTCCCTAAACATAAATTTAGCGTAGTTCTTTAAGAATAATAATGTACATTAAAAGTACAATAGTGCCATATTAACAAATTTGTACATAAAGTTTAATGAAATATTACAGCCAAAATGGCAAATAACTTTCCCCGGAATATGTAGCCAAAGTATGAAAACAATATTTTAGTTACTAAAGTTATTTTTTGTCTGTTACAAATGGTATGCAAAAATATTACCTTTTCAGAAGATAATTCTATGCATCAAAAATACGTCAATTATAGATTTAATTTTATTCTGACATTTCCAGTACTTACGCACTACTTAGGTCTCCTAATAAATAATTTGAGTAGCAATGGCGCTAAAAATTGCGTCTATCCAAGTCTCAAAATATACGATAGCTTATTTTGTTTGTGTACATTTTTTTTCAGCGAATATATCAGCATTGAAATTGCCAGAGGTTTTTTAATACTTAGTTTTAAAACATTTACTTCAAAGGAGTCACGTTAAACTTAGTCACATAAAATTAAATTTAAGAAATTACAGTAGTTACATTTGGAGCAATGACTTAAACACGTCGTAAGATATTCAGAACTAAACCACATAAATAAAACAGAATAATATTGACACATTTGTTAAATTTTCGTATGTTACTCGACTGATTTTTTTTTAATCATAAAAGAAAAGACGTTATTAAAAATTACTTAAGTTGGTAAAAAGTATTTTAATATTTAGCTGAAGTGTTCCAAAATGCATTTTTGTAGGAAGATCCTTAAATAAATATCAAAAACTAATATTCAAGTATTTTTTCTTACTTTCTCAAAATGTTTATAATTTTAAAGAAACTTTTTAAGCGCCGTACTACAGCATGCAAAAATTTTAAAGGAATGTAAAAAAATGAAGAAAGTCTAGCAACATTAGTAAATACAAAATACTCTCACTCCAACAACGTACGTCGCTTTTCACAACAGAGCATCGTTGCATTTAAAAGTTCGGATTTGATGTGTATATCTCGGGAACTATTTGACTAATGCAAACCAAAATTGATAACTTAAAAAATCATAGTATGAACGTTTAAATTAGAATGATTGTATGGCAGTTCCGCAATTTTGCAAGAGAGCACAGCAAAATTGTATAATTTAATAAATATTTCGGGGAACGTTAAACGGATTCAAACAAAATTGTATGCTTTGACATTTTATCATTAAGTTATTTTTATTTTTGAAAAGTTTTGGTTAGATGTACGTACATCAGTACAGAAATAAGTGTATAATTTATGTAACAGTATTAATAATATCTTTAGAAATTGCCTCTCCCAGCTTTTAATTTATTGGTAGGGATTATTGTAGGTTCATTGTTTTGAAAAATAGCATTATAAACTATTGAAAAGATTTATGTCCTATTTCAATAATTATAAAAATGTTGACAAAAATTTTGTATTTTAAACAGATCATCCTATTATAACCGAGTACAAGCATGATTTAATGTTATATATCCAAATTTCGACAAGTAACATTGCATTAATAAATAATTATTTCATTCTTGTAATATCTAGGAATCCAATTAACATATTTCTTTTTAAAAAGGCCCATAAGAAAAAAAAACTACATGCGATTATATATAGACAGGGTGAGTAGTTATTACGTGCTAAATCCCGAAGACAAATAAATAGGGAAACAATAATAAAACATTGGGCCTATTGTGATATACGACGGAGTTATACGCCCTCCAAGGCGCAAATGTGAAATGTGTAAATGGACGAAAATTTCTCTGTCATGTGCAATTTAGTTACAAAATTTCGTATACACACTACTAGTGTAGGGATAAACAACTGCAAAAATATAAGTTACAAAAACAACATTCCTTTATACTTTAAGTAGGGACTGACCATCCTTTTATGCTTAGAATTTTATAACCCTTGACTTGAAGTAATTAGACACGAACATACAGGTGATCAGTATGCAAACAGTAATAAAAAAAAACATTCAGAAAAACTGCTAATGTAAACAGTTTCTTCATAAATTGCATGTTAAGTTGGGAGTGGCATTGTTGTTGCCTGAGAGGTAGGCAGCCAGTAATAATTTCGAGTATTGCAATACGCATACGAACATGTGACTTACCATTTACTGCATATGAAGCAAGTGAAGGTTGAGAAGTTAACTGCATTCAAGTGCCGACATTGCTTTGGTTACAAGGGGACGCTGTGGCCGAATGGTCAGACCATTCGCCTCCCACCAAGTCGATCCGGATTCGATTCCCAGTGGGGTCTGTCACCGGATTTCCACATGTGGGAATCGTGCCGAATGATGCCGTTGATCGGTGGGTTTTCTCGGAGATCTCCCGCTTCCCCCTGCCCTCACATTCCGGCGCTGCTCCATACTTCACCTCGTGTCACCCCTCAACAGCGCTAAAGATCACGATGTTGGTCGCTGACAAAAACCTCTGATTCACTCACTGCTTTGGTTACTGTTGTATAAAGTGCCAATGCCTACTACTCGACCAAAGCAACTAATCATGCCGGAAATATGAGAAATAGTTGGCAAATCAATAATCACCTTGCGCAGCTGTATGCTTAATGATGCACAACATACCTGGTAAAATTTCAGTCACACAGTTAGCCTATGTGTAGCCAGAGTTACAAGCTTGCCTGATTACAGTGTGGTGCGCTGTAAAACAGTGCATAGTGGTTTAGTTTCTGGACATCGTAGTATTTCATGATGATGGACGCTTATAATCGTATTTTCCGGCCAATTTAACCGAGCAACGAAGAATAAGAAGACTGTCTTATCAAGTAAACCGAAATGCACTCGTGTTTAGTGGAGAACATAGCTGAACCTTGTTTTTTCCCTTAACATTTGAGTACCAACAAACGCGCAGCAGCTGCTGTAGGGAATATAGAAAACAAATTTCCAGAATCTGAAAACAATCGCAATTAGTCGAATTGCGTAGTGAAAAACTGCGGACACCTACCAACAAACGGAAACCAAGTACAGGATGTCCCATATGTCCGGTCTAATAGGACAAGTCGGATTCCGCATGTGCAAAGCTATTCATTGCCTTACATTTAATTATTTTCTGTAATAATGGCACTTGAAGGTGAACACACTGTCGCCGTCGTACTTCAACACACTGCATCACTACTATAACACTCAGTATTTAACCAATTTATATTTACCGTATAAGACCGGACTTATGGGGCACTCTTTAGAATGAAAACACAATCTGCCGATGGCTTGGATGGAGTGTAGAAATTTTTTAATTGGTGAAAAATTACGCTTCTATACTTGAAACACGTATGCAGGCAATGAAATCCCGTATGAGTTTTCATGGGGCAAATGGTCTATGAAATAATTAACCGGTGAAACTGGTTTGGTTCAAGAAATGTAAACCAATGGCAAATACGTATGGATGAAAGTAAATTACATTGTCGCTTAAAAACAACTATGAAAATGGCGTGTGTGTTACCGTTCATACTTTGTGTAATAAATGAATTTACGTATGTTTTGAACCATAAGTCGTAATAATAAACTTAAAAAATAATACCCAGCTCCTGCCTTCTTGATTATGGTTTTCCATTTACTCCCAAAATCACTACAGGCAAATGTTGTAATGGATCACTTAACAATGGCCATAGTCGATTTCTTGTCCATTTAGCCTAAACTGTCCAGTTGTGTGTTTCTATCTGCAGTGGCGTTGATTGTTGACAATGACTTATGGCGCACTTAAAATATTGCGATAATTGAACATTCCCATTATACTTGGACTGGAATTTACTTATGGCGGTATGGGAAAGCTTAATACTGCTGCCTGAAGTACAGTAGTGTCGCATAAACACAGGCTATACTGTACTTTCCCCGCACCAGTAAAATGTCTTCAATTCATGGCCAGGCACAATTCTCTCCTGAGATGACTAGTTGTATCAGTCGTGTACTATGCGTTTGTAGTTTACACTACTAGCAACTAGTCACAGTGTGAATGATCGAGTGGAGTAGCCTATATGTATCTCGCATACTGTGAAATGTTGTGTAATCCATCCGCAGCTCATCTTCGATATGTTGAAAAGTTTCCTACCGACGTTTGCACATCCACGTTCATTCACGTCAGTTAATCAGCGTTCGCATAAAACAGGAACTGTACATGCGAGTTACCTAATTGTTGGCCGACCTCAATTAAACATCGAGCACGGTGTATTGGACGATGTTGCTGCAAATCCATGTACCAGCACCCGAGGAATTAATAATGTGCTCAGCGAGTCACAATCGACAGTAGTCACGTTTTACGGCACGACAAATTGCATGAATTTCACAACCAGCCATAACAAGTACCTTCCTTCTGATCAGCCCACTCGTTTGCAGTTTCGTGAGTGGTAACAAAACTAGATAAGGCAAGTATCAATTTCATAACGATAAGTCCTAGTCACTGATGCAGCATCTTTTACTAGGCGGGTGTCTTTAACTTCTGCAACGTGCAATAGAGGAATCACACTTAAAACGCTGTTTTCTGTGAATTTTTTGGACGCGTTTCACCGATGGAACACTAATTGGACTACACATTCTTCTCGCACACTTTTCTGTAGCTGCTAATCGGCATTTCTTGGAAGAAGACTTGTTACAACTACTTTGAGATGTAGTACTGAGTGTGGTACATGTACGAAGGTTGCAGAGCAAGGCCATACTTGGACGTGCTGTACCCTGGGCGACGGGGTGGCAATGGTGGGCCAGTTGGGCGGCCATGCAGATCACTGGTCCTTAACACAGTCTACTTATTGTATGGAATCACTTGATGGAACTGGTTTATGCAACTGAAGTGGGAAATGTTGACAAACTCTGGTGACGTATTCAAGATGCATTTTGCTATAGTATAATGGAAAATCCTTGTATGTTTCGATTTTTGCGCCTGTCTTACGAGCGTCGCATTCATGCATTTTGGAGATGCATGACTCGCGTTTAGAGCATATGCTGTTAAACTATGTAATATATTCATATTCAAAATTAATAACTATTACGTAATCGGATACTAGGTTCTTTATTTCACAATTTACTAACGAGTAATAAGAATGTGAGCCTATTTGTGTACCAACACGTCATGCACAACACTGTTACCATCTGCCTACCTCTCAGGCCACCCACTATAACATTTCCCCAACTTAACATGTGATGTCTGAGGAGACGGGTCACATGAGCAGTTTTTTTCTGAAAGTGACGATATTTTTATTAATGTTTACATGCTGATCACTGATCACCTACATGTGATGTCCAATCACTTTAAGGCAACAGTTACAAAGTTCTAAGAATAAAGGGGTTTTCAACCCATAGTTAAGGTATGAAGGGATGTTCTTTTTGTAACATATTTTTTTTTTTTTTTTTGCTGTTTATCCCTACACCAGAAGCTTGTAAACGAAATTTGGTTACTCAATTGCACATGTCAAATATATTTGACTTCAGGAATCTAATCCTACCGGATTAGCATATAATAACTACTTATCCTTATATACATGTGGTTATGTAGTTTTAATGTCATATACACAAACTGTGAAACACAGTAATATGTATGCTAATTTAATTTGAAATTTTTACACTGTTGGTATTTCCAATTTTACTATACACTGTGAACGTCATTAAAATAGCCTGTTATGTAAACTACGACCATGCATTCCTCCAAATTTGGATGATTATTTCACATAGAAATGCAAATAAATTAGTTTAATTATTTTAAATAAACTATTTTAAAATAAAAACTGTAAAATACATATTTTTTAAATTGCAATGTGAAACATGCCATATAAATAATTATAGTTGCACTTTGTAATAAAAATATGAACTATACGTGGAAAATATACTATTGTGTAATGTTTTTGTCATTATTACGTAATATAGTTCTAAAAACTACTGGATCATCTATTGGAAACTACTCCGCCTGTTGCAATATATTTAGTATGTTATAGAGAAATGTTGAAGAGAATGTCTATTATTAGTTAAAATAACTGAAATAATTTTTTGTAACTGCGTTTATCTACTATCTACCACAAAGTTACTTGTACGCGCACAAAAAAAAATCATGAATAGTTAAGATTGATTTAACTTTTTTCTACTTCACGTTAAGTGAAAAATTTTAATGAAATAGATGGAACTAAACTGCAAGGTAATGAGAGACCGAACATGAACTTGCTTGCGGTATGGTGTCCATTACAACATTATGTGATCAGTTTGTCACATTTCTCACTGCAATGTGACTCACAACCAAGAATAAATTCTATTGTATATTTTAATTACACGTATGTATGTAGCGGAGAACTTTTAAATATCAAAACTAATGACGATGGATTATTTCTGGAACAAAAAATAGTTAACCTAGATTTCATTTGTAGTGGCACTATCCGTTTTATGAACAGTTGTATAATACCTGCTCCCATGTAAACATGAAATACCTTTATATTGTTTACGAAAATCTGATATATTGAGTCTGTTTTTCTTTTATATTGATTTTAATACTAAATTTGGATAATCTGTACAAGTAATGTGTATAATATAAACTATTATTATTAAATTCGTCCTTGAGGTACATTTTAATATATATTCGTATTTAATCATTCATGTTGATGGAAACACTGTCATCATCTTGAAAGGTGGGCAAACATTTTCGCTAGAAATCTGATTCGTATAAAACTTCTTTACTGATTAACTTTGACAACTTTTATGTCAGAGGAAAAAATTATCCAATAAAACATACTGTAACCTGAATTCGATTACGATTGTTAGTACATTATTTTTTACCTTGGTTCTCTCAATTTAAAGAGATAATTGATAAAAGCAAGCCAGTGACAATATATGTATTAGTAGGTTTATTATAGGGATTTACAAAATAATTTACCTTCTGTTCTTTAAACCTTTAGTTTGAATTGCCAGTACGAAAATTTAGTGGCCATAATATTGCAGAGGCCGGATCACAGAAGAAAACATCTTTTCAACATAATGTTATTTAATATGTAGAATAAGATTGTTGTGGGTCAAAACATGAATGAACATGCTTGAGGGAAGGCGGTCACAACCACAAGAAACAATTGAGTTTTAGTTTATATGGACCAAGAATAAATCATATTCACTGCCGCAAATACCACAACATTTAAATATTTGTGTCTGCCTTCATTCTGCACATTAACTAAAAAAAATCTAAAATAATTTATTCCCTCATAAAGATTTTATACTTTCTGAAAAATTCTTACGAATTGTGAGCGTTTACTTTATTAATCACGTACAAATATGCACAATAATTATCCAAACATACAAATTTGTAAAGTCTTTACTTACCTACAGCGGTGAAAACAATCTTCAGAAGAAGCATGTTTCTTATTAAACATATACAGGCTAGTCTGAAAAAAAAAAAAGAAACAAAAACACAAACCAAAATAAAAAAAAATTGTTTAAAAAGTTATGTGCTTACATCAAGCGACATGGCTCACACTAGCAATTTACCATTTAGTTTTTACGTATCTGTAACAAGAAATGAAAATTAAACCGTCACCGCACTTATTGTATAAATTAAGATTACAAACTCATAGCGGGACGTTCTTTTAAGCCATAAATTAAAGTCAGGTACTAATAAAAAAAAGCATTGTTTACTCCACTGACGTTTACAGAAAACTGTTTTGTAAGAAATATTATTTTAAGTTATTCGATGTTGAAGCAAGACGTTAAACGCGAAACTAATGCAACTAAATTAATGATTATTACCTTAACAGAAACGGCGGTGGTGGTGTCTGATGGTTCATTCCCTGTGAGTTGATAAGTCCAACAGTTGTACAGTTTATACATTTTAATTACTAAACACGTAACTGATTCAGTTTTTAAAGCGCAAATGCTCGTTTCCGACATCATGAAATTCAACAGAGCGAAAGAAACCAATAACTAGAGAAGAATGGCCGCCATCATTATTTAGCTGACAGTCTCGTTCGTTTGCAGCAGTAAACAGTGTTATATGCTGTTGTTTTCACGTAATGGTGCAGATCGTACTGTAGGGCATTTGTGAATGTCAAGAGCATGGGTGAAACCGAAGATATTTTCTACACCATATAATTAATTGTGAAATGAAGAACGTAGTGTGTTCACGTCCGTGAAGAATACAAGGAAAAATAAGCTGTAAATAAAATTACTTACTTGGCTGACTACGTCTTAGCGGCTTCTTTTACTATATGTACAAAATGTTTCATGGTTTTGCGAAAATATTTTTGCCAAATGGTGAGAAAATTAATCAGACATGATATAATTTAATGCATTATTTTTAGAAATTAATAAACACATTTTACGGAAAAAACTTTAATTAAAAATTCCTTAGTATAGTAAATAACCGACCAACACAAAACATTTCTAGTGGCAAGGTTGCGTTATTAATACACAAACCATACTGCCAGGCGTTGTCTGGATGTCAGTTACGGTTTATTTATAGACGCGTGGACCAACAGCGATACAATAAAAATAGCTCGCACAGAAGTACGTTCATAATGGTATAGAAATGTTGAACAGCGAGTGTCATTTTTAATAATAAAATCAGAGAATCAGAACAATTACCCTTGAATATCTGTCACGCTAAAACATTATCTGACACGAAGTACAGAAAAAGGTAAATGTCCCCAAAGGTAGATGGGCTGAAAATATTGTTAAATGGTGGGTTTCAGATTATAGACAGTATTATTCTATCAAACGTTATGTGTTCTTCAGAAAGTGTATGCATTTCTAATATATGAACTTAAAAGATACATTTGCATGGTAAAGACTATTAAAAAATTCCAAACAAGTTTTCTTAATAACAACACATTATAACGAAAATGTTTTATGTTACTGAGTTGTAGGTGAGAAAGATTTTTTTTTTTGTATTTTTGTGCGTAAATAATACATTAACATTTAAATAACGATGTGCACCATTTAAATGGTTCTATGGCACATATTCACAAAAACACAAGTGTTTTGTAAAGTTGACTGATTGGGAAATGACGTTACGAATTTTTCACGTTAACATTAAAAAAAGTGTTTGTACAGTTATGCTTAAAAATACGATAATACTGAATTGTTTATATATATTATTAAGATAATGTGAGCACAGCTTAATGTTTTCTTTCAATTATTTTGCAATCGTATGAAATGTTTTTAATATGAAAACTTCCCTGACACCAAAAACCAACGCAAACGTTTTCCCACTCTAAAAACACCACATCTTTAGCTCCAATAAAATACAGTTTTGGGATATTATACGAGCTAGGGAGTGCTCAGTTTAAAGTGAAAAGACTATATGTAATTAAGTTTAGTAGAAAGAATCAATTTAAGTTAAAATCAAAATAAAATACAATATAATACCTCAATCGATTTATAAATGCGAAATATTATTTTTAAACAGGTCCTGTCGATTTTTCACGGCTAAGTTTTCAGTAGGCGTTTGCCAAAAGTACAACTATGTTTAACGAAACACAACCTACTAGAGTCAACTAGAACTTCGGGAGCGGCATTTAAGCGCTTATAGTTCCCCTTGCCATCTATTTGTGCGTATACAAACATAATAAAAACACTATTATACGCACTATTTAACGTTGCGTGGGAATAACAACTTTCGTAGTTCAAAGGTTAAACAATGAGTAAAATTCAACATCCATATCGGATCGAATCCCACCTTTTTCTAAACATAGGCAGAGGGTGTAGCGTAAAAGACGGACGAATCTTTAATGGTACAAACTTTATTATCGCATCAACTTGTTTTAAAATGTTACTTATATAACACCGGGTACAGGATAACAAGTCTCGACTACATATGAATCGAACACTACACAATAAAAAATGCTGTCGTAACTGTTCGCCACATTGGGGTCAAATTTTGTGTCAATTCAAGGCGGCAGACCAATGCCAGAATGCATTGTACCGCCGCACGTAGCACAAGTTCTTGGTGGTCGTTTTTGAACGGAAACTGTGTCTCCTACGCACATGCTACAATAGGGCATTTTTGTTATGTATGTCATGCTCGCCAATTATTCGTCTTCAAATACCTCCACATATCCATACAGCGAAAAACTTTTATGACATACAAGGGTGGTCACCCATGAGATTTTCATAAAGGCGGAAGGCTTGAACGAACATTTGATGTGAAATTACAGACCTCGATAACATAAAACACTGTTCTGGGTTTTGTCCTTTTATCTCAGATTTTTTCCGAATTTTCCAGATAACACTGTTTCTAATTTCAATTTTCAAGGACTGATTGCTACCTTAAGGGCGTTCAAGTGGGTAAAAATTCATAATTTTATATTTGTATAAAATAGTGTTAGTTTTGTAGACATTACTTCAGAGAACATTAACATCTAACGGAAAAAAATTAGCTCATCTAGTTTTCCCGTAATGTCACTTCAAAGTCAAAATTTGCATATTTTTACTTCATACAAAACTTGAAAACCAGTAAATATAATGAAATGGAAAAAATCTCA
>PNEQ01118845.1:0-46022 GCA_003012365.1 Medauroidea extradentata
TATCAATAGTTGATTGGAAACACATTTAACGTCTTTTCAGCCCCTTAAAAGTTGAACTTCGAAAAATCCTTAAATTGGCTAATATGCATTTTTACGAGTGTCCTATTAAAGTAAAAATCACGATGATAGGCCGTCGGGTTCGAGCTCTATCGACGTTTCTTCGGAAACACATTTCACCCCTTTTCACCCCCTTAGAGGTAGAATTTCGAAAAATCCCTTCTTAGTGATCGCCTACGACCTGAAGGGAACCCCCACAAAAAATTTCACGATTCTAGGTCCAGTGATTTGGGCTGCAGTTTGATATGTCAGTCAGTCAGTCAGTCAGTCAATCAGTCACCTTTCATTTATATATATATATATATATATATATATATATATATATATATAGTTTGTATCTGAATTTTTCTGTTGCAATACACCGAACGGATTGTTAGATGTTTCCCCCTGAAATACCACATATTGTGTTGCCAAAATAATCCAAAATCAAGCAAAATAATTTTTTTCTAGCAAACGGTACATTATTTAAAAAAAAAAACGCTCTGGCAGAATTGTGTATCGTATGACTGTACACAGTCTCAAATTTTTCAAAACAATTGTTTAAAAAATATTTGAGTTATTTGCAATTGTTTTAAATAAATGAAAGATCATGGTCTTAAGATGTGCATGCAAGGAGGTATTGAAACAAATTGTTGCAGAAAAATTTCGTGAAAATTGGGGGTCCCTAAAAATTATTATTCTAGAAGAAATTTTCGGGATGTAACTACACCGCACAACTTTGCAAAATGCATTGTATTTACAAAATAAACTACGATAACCGATGTTCGAGAGGTCATTGAGAGGTCTGCTCTGTTAATTAGTCACAGCCGCTGTGTGCGTTACCTTACTTGTTGAGTGGCGAACCGTTTATTTATTTTTTGAATGGACCACTAGAATCAGCTCAACTTGTCGAAGAGGATGTGGTTTGTGGGTACGAGATAGCGTGTCGGCCGAGCCGTAATTGGCTGTAGTATGACCGCAGTAACCTAATGATGTTCCAGACGTGTGCTTAGTGCGGTAGTTGTTATAGGTCATTAAAGCGATAAAACACGATATAATAGAGAATAAAAGATGTGGTTTAATTTGACGCATTCACTTCGATTTACAGATTGTATACATACCCTCGTTCATACTTATATGCGTGTATACGTAAATGTATGCATACTTAGTGGAAATGTATCAAGATAAACTCTTACGAATGCACATACTTTTAAGCACAGTGGGGCCTATGCTAAATTACAAACAGGAAAAAAAATTGTGGCTGCTACAAAATAATTTTGAAGAGAAGACTACCTACAAAATCTTTCTTTCAGTACAATGAGCTACATTTACGTGATTCATGGGTATGGTTCCAGATTGTTGGGGGGGGGGAGGGGGGAGAACTAGCGTTCTTTAAGAGTGGATTGTATATAATTCAGAGCTAAAAGCATCGGTTCAGAATTGTAGGATTCTCGAAGACAATTTGCAAAAAATCAAAAAAATAGCAATCTTAGACAATAGTTTTTGCCAACTTTCTGAGCAAATTTTTTTCTCCATTAACGTATATATGAAAAACAATCTCAGGCGCCGAAATATCGTACATTTAATTGCTACGCAAGAGATCACGCTTAACAAATGCGTCATTCTGGATAAATGTTTGCCCGTAAAGTTGGCAAGTATAATTACCAAGGATCGCTGTTTTGTAGTTTTTCTATATTGACTTTCTAAAAGTGTACATCTCAATTGAAGAATTCAGCGCTTATTTATCTACCGCGCCCTCGTAAGTGTGTTCAAGTGCGATCAAATCATAATTATATATTTATATGAAATATTCTTAGTTTTGAAGACTATACTTGTTAGAACAGTTCCTTCTTACGAAACAATTTTAGCTTGCATAGTTTTCTCATAACGGCGCGTCAAAGTCATAATTTGCTTGTTCTGCTGCCACGCAAGTAGTGAAAACCAACTGACCTATTCGAATAAATTAATTCACTGTGATATTGCATCCCATGAGCTATGCAATAACTTATTTAACAGACCATAACGTAATATTTGGAATTTTTTAAAAAAATCACAAATGTACAGGAACAAAATTGCAAACTCAGCAATTTTTTAAAATACAAAAATAGTTCAATGGATATTTTTAAAAATTGTTTTATTACGTAGCCCGTGGCATGTTATTTTACTGTGAATTATTTCACTTACGTAAGTCAATTAGTTTTCACTATTTGTATGGCAGCAGAACAAGCAAATTTTGACTTTGATGCACCGTTATGAGAAAACTATGAGCGCTAAAGTTGTTTGGTAAGAGGAAACTGTATTCACAAGTATCATCTACAAAACTAACACTATTTCATTTAAACATAAAATTATGATTTTATCGCACTTGAACACCCTTAAGAGCCCTGTAACCTACAGCTGGCACGTGAACAATGTTGCAGTGTGATAGGAGAAAGTTTTTTAAGATGTACTGCTAAACGTGCGCTTGACGTCTTTATCTACGAAAAGAAAACTCATTTAAGACTAAGCGTGTCTGTTTGTTTTCTAGATATCACGTCTACACGTCTAGAATAATGCGGTTTGGGGTCACGTAAAAATGGCTAATAACGGCTTTTTCAGACTGTTGTCAGGTAAAAAATACCAACAGGAATCGTAAGACAAGAACAAAGAAACATGGCCTATGCTATGCTATACACTTGCAGTGAATACAATAGTAGTAGGCATAAAGTCCCATAGGACAAAACACTGCACGCCGTTTTCGCGATCGCACATAAAGGCGATTTGATTGTTGACTCACGATTCAGTCTAGACCTTATCACTCCCCTGTTTCCTTACCTCAAACGCGGCAATTGGCGTCAGCTGTATAGGGCTCTTAATAATTTGCCTTTTCCATTTCTGCTTTGTTATTCTTTCGTGTTATTTGTCGAAAAATATGATTCTCCATGTGATAAATCCTTACCTAATTAGTAGAGATATTGGCAGATCGCGGGAAATGTTGATTTCATGCTAGGCTCCAACATGCTATGTATAACACTGAAGGCTATATTGGCTATTGTTTATATGAAGCATTGTGTCTCTCTTCAGTAACTTACAAGTTTTAACACGGAACATGTGTGATTTGCCAGAAAACTGTTCACACGTGTCGTGATTGAGATACTATAGTTTACTGGAGACTATGTTAATTTTTTTCGCGATTTTTCAGTGTCTCTGCTTAATAGTTGAGACCTGGAAATATCGCGTTGTTATCTGACAACTGGCTAGACTCCATGTTACTATATGCTCATGAGGTCGCGGTGGCCGAGGGGTCAGACCTCTCGCCTCCCACCAAGGCGATCCGGGTTCAATTCCCGGCGTGGTCGGTCCCCGCCGGATTTTCGCATGTGGGAATCGTGCCGGACAATGCCGCTGGTCGGCGGGTTTTCTCGGGGATCTCCCGTGTCCCCCGTCCTTTCACTCCAGCGCCTCTCCATACTCACCTCATATCACCCTTCACCAGCGCTAAAGACTGACAAAATTCTCTCACTCACTATATGCTCATATGACTTCTGCTGTTGGTCGTCAGTTTGTGTGTCGCACCTAAATAACTTTTCCAACTAACAAAACAAGGTAAACTGTAACCTACCCACTATCTTGTTATGCGGACACACAAATATACGATGACCCATAGATATAGACACTGGAAATTCGCGGGAATAGTTTACTGTTTGCTAGGTTCCAACATGCTGTATATAACACTGAATGTTTTGCATCAACATTGGCTATCGATTGTTTCTCTCTACAACAGGCCCAGTTAGAACTGCACAGGTTGAACACACCGCGTGTGTGATTCGCCACAAAACTGTTCACACGTGTCACGGTTAATATACTATAGTTTATTGGAGACTGTGCTAAACATTTTCGCGATTTTCCAGTGTCTCTACCCATAGACTATAACGTCGCGGAGTGTCTCATCAAATTATGAATACTTTAACAGTGTGGGGAAAAATATATTTTGTGTAAAAAAAAAAAACGACGCCGATGGTGGTATACAACAGCATGGTTAAGATTAAGAATGCATTGATTTATGGGCATACACTGTTTCTCATACTTTGTTGACCAAAAACAACGTATGTCCACAAACCAATACATTCTTATTGTAAACTCCCATTGCAGCAAACATTTATAAATTCCAGTATGGTTAACTGTAGAGAGGTTAAGGAACAACTTTGTTAGTTTGGCAGTACTGATAATTTGGAACGGTTGTGTTAGTTAACGAATATTCCATTCATTAATGCTGCTTTACCACCGAAACACTCGTTTATATTATCTGCTACTTGCTGCTCACATTTAGCAGATTATGAAACCGTTTCTAAAATATTTGTGTTAAGATAGAAACCAAGAAACACAAAACAGTGCCAAATTTGCAGAACTGCCAAATTAACCAATACTCTCGTATTGTTTTAGCTATATGCAGTTCTATACTTGCCTGATTCGCTCGCCGCCATTTCGCTCTCCTGTTCTGGAACCATGTCTTCACCTGCAAAGTAACCATGGACATGTAGCATTAACATCTACAAAACACATCTGCATTAGTTACTAACATTTTAAAAATAAAAAATTTGTATTGTTTGTTGCTAACAGATTTTTTTCGCCTTTCACCTGAACAGTTGAATAAATTTTTTTTTTAAAGTAATTAAAAGTGAAAACTAGGGGGGGGGGGAAATTGGAAAAAAGTGAAAACTGGAAACAGCAGACTAAAAACAGCCCAATTTTTTTCCAGTTTCACTTTTACATCGCTCGAAGACGGGATCAGATGTCAGCTACCGAAACACCGTGAAAAGTCGGTCTTTAGACATCTGCTGTGTTCTTTCGTGTCTTCATCGTTGTGTCGTCTAGTCTGGTATTTATGACGTCATCGTTGTTATCCTGTCTTGTGTCCAACATTGTCTTCGTCCCAGTACTGCCTGTACTGTCTTAATTGTGACGTCCTGAGGTTTACACATTATTTTGTTTTGTATTTCTACTTTTATTTTCAATGCTTGTTTTCCTTTTGTTGTTGTTGTGTTGACTAATCCCGTATGGAATCTTTTATGTTCTGTTGTTTTGGTTTATGTCTGTGTTGACTACAGCTAAACTAGGCTTCTTTTCTCTCTCTCTCTCTCTCTCTCCCTTTTTTTTTTTTTTTTTTTTTTTTTTTTTTTTTTTTTTTTTTTTTTTTTTTTTTTTTTTTTTTTTTTTTTTTTTTTTTTTTTTTTTTTTTTTTTTTTTTTTTTTTTTTTTTTTTTTTTTTTTTTTTTTTTTTTTTTCGTTTTCCCGTTTGTATTTTTTGTTTTTTAGTCTCATTCTAAGATTTCTGGTACGACGTAATACTGCAATGGCGTATGTCCACAATAATACAGTACGTTATTCTGTCCTATTGCAAGTAACATTCAAAGACTTTACTTTGTTTATTTTAAAAAAGCGGCAGGAAACTATTAACCATCTGAAAGGAAAAAAGTAACTAGGATTTCATAAATGCTCGCTTTATCCTGCACCACACAAGCCCTAACGCCACTAAGATAAGAGACATGATAGCAAAGTACTCCCGCAGAACCGAAGTACAGTTTCGACAGGGACGTAGGCAGGAAGAAAGGGGTGGGGGTGGGGTGGAACGGTTCCATGCGGTCCTACCCCCCACCTTACCAGAACTGAAACTTCTTAAGTCTCTCTAGTTTATAGTTTTTTTAACGATATTAATTTTTTTACGCCCAAAAGAGAGTAGATATACAAAATCTGTTAGGCAGTTTTGTTTATAATAGTTTTCTCCATGATGGCTGATTTTTTTTTCAAGGAAGTAAATACTACGGTTTTAGCCAATTATGTAACTAACGAGATTCTGGTTAGTTGACTTTTTAGTTGAAGCCGTCTAATTTCTTGTTCTGAAGAACAAAAAAAAATTAGTTATCACGCCAAAAACGATACTGCCAAACAGATGTTTGACATAAGCTGTCGGTTAAGCTTAAAAAAAAAAAAAAAAAAAAATATATATATATATATATATATATATATCAAGAACAGCAGAAACAAGAGAGCATGGCCTTACGGCAGGGAATAACAAGTCAGGCAGGAATATGTTTGATGGTTGTCAAGAAACATACATTTAAAACATATAACCATCGCGCTCTAGTAAGCTTATAAATACATAACATCTGACCAATATTTATGACGCAGTTACTCGTGCATTATTTTTTAACTATGAATATAGGCTTGCCTTTTCTGAGTTATCAGGTAATGTGCATGTAAATATTTGTGACTAACAACGAAGGCATTTATGAGCATAATGTTAAAGTGCTATTAAAATATTTTTTTTAGTAATTGCGATTAAAATATTGCTTTAATTTATAAAGGGAAAATTCAACACACGCAGTAGGACCCCACTTTAAAAAGCATAATGTTTGCACCTTGAAATCGAAATTATTTCCGTGTGGGAAACATCCTCCCCTCGAAGATTAATTGTTGTAAGAGGGGAATCATTATTTTATAACTTCCCCAGGTACATGACCCTCCCCCCCCCCCCAAACTCATCGTCTTCACTCTCCAAACACAAATCTTTGCTAGTGTCCTTATTCGGACGACCAGCCTTGCATGAATATTTAAGACCTTATTCTTCCCGGTGTATTTGATCTCCATGTTCGATACACTAGATAGGCCTACCTATCGTATAGGTCGTTCGGGATAAAGTGAGCACTAAAAATTTAACTTTCGAAAAATATCACTGAGCGTTACTGCACGTCATTCAACATTAAGGGGCCCGCCTCGTTGCCACAAAATCACACTGCAGCGTGTTTGAAGAAAAAGTTTTACACCGAAACTAATACACGTGTATTCACGCCGTTTCTCTACGAAAAGAACACACACTTCAGACGACTGCCCTTAAGTACTTTTAAGACAACACACGTATTAGAAATCCCCTTTTAAGGCACGTCAAAATGGGTCAAAACGGGGTTTTCAGGCTGCTATAGCGGAAAATATACTAGCCGAAAACATGTGAAACCACATATTAATTAAGGGCAGTGCATTAGGACTTTAGTTAAGTTATTTCGTAAATAAAACAATAGGGTCACTACTTAAGGTCCTATTGGAAATTTGTTTTTTCGCGAAGACTGCACGCCTTAAGCGTAGAGGCGACGCGCCATTGTATGGCCCATACGACGTCGCCCTTAGCACCATACCTCACTCACACAAACACATGTGCCACGAGGCGAGCCACTCAACAACAGTTACCAAAGATGTTAGAAGGGTCCAGATGGAGCATGTCGCCGGGAATTGTAACCAAACAAACACTTGACGTGGCTGGTATCAATATTAGTTAGGAGGTGTGTAAACAGGGCTAAAATATAGAGTTTTCAACCGAAAATATCAATTAAAGAGCACAATACATTAATTCACCATGAAAAATACCAGTCTGATGTGTACTTCTTAGGTTAAAGCAGTATTGCGGCTGGTAAATTTGGTGGCTGCCTCTCCCCCCTCTTGGCCACACTCCCCTCGCCCTCATTCCGACCTTATGCTACCCCCGTGATAGTTACCGTTCTCTTTGTATGGTTGGCAGCGAATTACCTAAAGTAGTTCCGCGTATTTTCCTACTTTAATACAACAGAACTGAAATAAAATATATTGGAATCAACATACTTGTATTTTATATAGCAAATAAACTTTTACTATATCAAACTCTATAAGTTACAACCGACTGCACAACTTATCTTACACGCGCAAATATCAAGTGACGTGTCCAGGGAAGTTAGACATCTTCCGTTGTTAGCCGCTACGCGCGGAAAAGTACGAATTGGTTGGAAACATATTTATCAGGGCTTTTTCGAGTGCTCACTGTATCCTGGACCACATATATTGTTCTTAGTGTCATTAGTAGGGAACTGAAATATTCGCATTTTCTTTTCGACACTAGCTAGATTTAAAACAACTGAGAGTTCGTGTCACTTTCGCAATCGCAGCTGGTCCTTGACTTATTTGACACATTCTGTAGGGCGCCGAGCCAATCGTAATAAAATCAACAAAATGCAGGGCAAATCATGTGGTACTACTTTGACAGTGAGCAGTTTCTGTCTACTTCAGTACACATAGGTTCTTGGAAGCTAGCCTACGTGTCAGAGAAACCGCGAACATTTCCGGTCTCTAGTCATCAGTAGAGCCACGATTTTAAGGCGAAAAATGTTTCCAACACTTGGTTTCAAAGCGTTATGTGCACATCTGCAGCTCTGCTACATCGTCTGTGATTGGTTGATTTTACTCTCACTTGCCTTGGCAAACTACAGACGTACGGAGTCACAAGAATCTTATTCTGATCGGTGCAGTCAAATGAGAGACGTGTCTGAACAAAGACACATTGCCAATAACCATGAAGTACAGCTGCATATGTGCTTGTGAGACACTGTAACAAAGTGGCGCTAGAATATTTTCGCGACAAAATCGTGGCTCTAGTAATTAGCTATCTTTCCTATAGGAATCTGGTCACCACTTTGTCACGACCATACGAAGCTCTAGTACAGTACTGGCTCGCCCGTGGTTGCCGCTGTTGCTATACTCTGTCCACTCTAAGGTTGCACCAGAAATAAAAATTGTTAACGAAATAAATCAAAGCAATTTAATTGTATCTTGATTCCTCACATTGCGATTCTGCCGTAGCACAGTTACCATGTATTTTCAATATTTCAAATTAAATTTATGCTGTGCAAAAATTTTATTGTCATACACTTGAATGAATTAGCTGCAACCTTAGAATGGATAGAGTATAGAGTACTCGCCTCCCACCTAGACAGGGTCGGTCCCCGGCATGTGGGAGTCATGCTGGATGGTGCTGTTGGCCGGGGGTTTTTCTCGGAGATCTCCCATTTCCCCTCGTCTATTCTTACGCTGCTCCATGCTCACCTCATGTGACCCCTCACTAGCGCTAAATATATAGACTAAAGTCAGTTCACTTCACAAATACAGACAGTTCCTCACCTGTCGGTCGGTGAGTTTGAGCTGGCCAGCGAGGTGTCGCCGCTCCTCGGGGCTGAGATACTTGTGTCCAGCGAACCTCTTCTCCAGTGTTGCCGTCTGCTCGGCGGAGAAGCGCACCTGGCCGCCCTTGCGCTTGCTGTGGCCTGCACGAGCCAGCATCGGCACAGGGAAGGCTGGCAACACCGCCCAGCACCGGTTCAACACTGCGCACATAACCACACGCACACTCATATATACGTGCTACCCCGTGCCAAGTGAAGCCATGATATTAGTAGACACACTGATTTTTGGCGGAACAACATTTTTACCAGTTTATTTCCCCACCTTACGAGTTTATCTGTAGCCCAACTTCCTGGTGTGTAAGTGTATGTGCCTCTCAGCATC
This sequence comes from Medauroidea extradentata, assembly GCA_003012365.1. NCBI lineage: Eukaryota > Metazoa > Arthropoda > Insecta > Phasmatodea > Phasmatidae > Medauroidea > Medauroidea extradentata. The sequence goes on from PNEQ01118845.1 coordinate 9,379, forward strand.
AAGGGATTCTACCAGAAAATCACATACTTGTGGTGACTTAAAAATACTGTTCTGACTGGCACAGTCAAATGAGCAACGCCTCTGCACAGATTCATGTTAACCAATGACTATGAAGCAGAGCTGTGGATGTGTAAGAAACTGTAACAAGTTGGTGGAAAATTATTTTTCCAAAATCATTGGCTCTAGTTCCCGCGATTCAAGGGGAGTCACATTTGCAGTCAGGGCGGATCCAGGAGGTGGTGATTCAAGCGGCCACGCTCCCAAACCTTTGAAAGCATAGCATATTACAAAAATACAGTACTACAATTTCTTGAGGACTTTATGAAATATTTCAGTATAGAAAAACTTCTTTACGTACCCACATTTTGCACGTCAAAATTAAATATTTTCCAGGGGAGGGCCACCGTGAACCCCTTTTCGACTTGGGGTGCGGGCACATCTAGTTTTTAAGGCATATCTCACCACATCCCCTTCTCTCTAAACCCAGAGCAGTATCCGTCTCTGACTGCCGCGATGACTGCACGCCGACTATGTTCTTCCTCTGTGATGGAAGGAAACTAATGGCAGCAATCTACATGTGTTCCTCAGACCGCGGCACAACAGACCCGCTGATACCCCCTGCCGCACCCTCCACCCCCTCACACACCCTCGCTAGCTGCTACAACTTCCTGCGGCAATATCTCCCCCCTCCACCAACACCCATCAGCAGAGCGGTCACTTCCGGCAAATCGGGTCCTCGGAACAGATTCCCGCTTGTCCTCATCTGCAACCGCGTTGCCCGACTTGCTCATCAACTATTCTGTAAATTTCTACAGTTCTGACTGTTTCATTCCACGATTATCGACAATTTTGGTTCTTTAAAAAAAAAAAAAAAAAGGGGGGGGGGGGCGGGCGGTCCCTGCAAAAATTTTATTGTTTAAAATTTTTTTTTATATTTAAGAAATTGATAGACAATTGTTGTGAATATTTTTCCCTGTAATGAACATATTCTAACTTACATAGTTTTTGTATAGTGACGTGCCAAAGCCAATATTTGCATAAAATGGTTTAATACAAGAACCAAAAACGAACTGATTTACAGAAATGAAATAACTCACCGTGAAGAACAGAGCCACGCGATACATGTATCAAAATAAACATTGAAAAAATTTTTTAATTAAAAAATATTCTGCATTTAAAATAAATAATTACTAATTTTCTGTATTGTTTTTTTTTTCTTCTAAATGCGAAACATTTCAATTCAGAGTTTTTGAATTTGTCTTGACGTATTCCGTGACACTTTTTTCGGTGTATATTATTTCATTTATGCAAGGCACTTGGTTTTAGTTTTTTGTATGAAACCATTTTATGCCAATCTGGGCCTTAATACCTACCATTATACAAAAACGATGATTGTTTGGAAATTTTTATTACTGTAAAAGCAGTCACAGTGTATGTCTACGAAGCAAACCATTTCTCGTACAAATATAGAAATTATAAAAATATATAAATATTGCGTGAATTTCCCCCCCCCCCTTTTTTTTACAAGAACCTGGGACGCTCAAACGGCATGCGGAATTCGCGATATTATTTGATGACAGACTTGTCGTCTCTGATCTGTATGTACCTGCTGAGTAATTGTGATTCCGTTGGCCACTGGACTATTTTCTTAAGGGCGTTCACGTGGCAAAATTTCATAATTTTATATTTACACGCTGTAGTGTTCGTTTTATAGACGTTACCTGTGACTACATTTTCCACCAGTAAAATTTTTAGTTCACATAGTCTTCTCATAGCGGCACGTCAAAGTCAGCATTTGCACGGTACGCGAACAAACGAATAACAATAACCAAGTGACTTACTCGAATGAAATAATTTACAATTAAATTACATATTATGGGTCATATGCTAAAGGATTTAAAAACACACATTTATATTCCTTTGTCCCTTTAAATTCAATCTGAAAATGTTGATAATTTACTTAATTTATGGCAATTAGAAAAAGACCAAAAATACTGTTGTGTTTTTTAAAAAATATTTTAGCACATTGTCCTCTTATATCAGTGAACATTATTTAATTCGAGTAAGTCATTTGTTTTTTATTATTCTTATGTTCCAGCAAATCGCAAATTCTGACTTTAGTACGTCGCTATGGGAAAACTATGAGAGCTAAGAAATGTTTACAAGTGGAAAATGCAGTCACAAGTAACGTCTGTAAAAAGGAACAATGCGTCGTGCAAATATAACATTATGATGTTTTTCCACGTGAACAGCTCTAAGTGAGGCCAGTTGCAGCTGTGACCGCTTTACATGAAGTTAGTCACTCAACCACGAACTTTTAGTTGTTAGTCAGAACCACGGTCGTAGAAGAACAGGTCTGGACACTCGCCTAGAAACTTGACCACCTTGTTGTTTGGCTGCAGTTCACCAAGTTACCGATAATGCTTTACATTTTTGGCGCTATAATCCGGGCGGTCGAGCTCAAACTCCACCCACTTCCCTCGCACTAAGATAATCAATTTATCAAAACCAATTTTTTATCAATTTATGAAATACTTCCTTCGCTCACAATTCTAAAGCATGGCTCCAGCAATCTTTACTTATTTTATAATGTCAACAATGTAAAAACAGTGGACGGAGTTTGAGTCCGACCGCCCGGATTACAGCGCCAAAAAGTACAACATTCTCGGTAACTTGACGAAATGCAGCCAAACAACAAGGGGGTTAAGCAAAATACATTGTTAGATAGGCGAGTGTCCAGACCTGTTCTTCTACGACCGTGGTCAGAACCGATCTCTGCGGCCGGCCACGACACTGGAGACCAATGAGAGACGACCGCGCGATGTGGCACTATGGCAGGGGGAAAACACTTGAAGTCAGTGTATTTATGCCATTGTTGCTTGAACGTTTATACACGTGGTCACTGTAGCCAATAAACATTGTTTCTGCCATAAGAGATAATGTATTTTACTCCAAGTTTTAAGAGCAATAGAGTTAAAATAATTTATCGAATAACAGATGTGCCGTGTTTATCTCAGACTACGTTGATTGGAGAACAAAATTTTGAAATAAAATTAAAATTCAACCACATGATTGCGTTTCGAAATACATTTCTGTGAGTAGCGACATCGCCAACTGTTTGTGCATGGAAACCATTGTTTAACCAAATAAATTTATGCTATTTTCTGCTATAACATGTTGTGTGCAAATTTGTTTGTTTTATTGCTATTACCAAGCAGTTGCACATCGTTAGTGGCGTGCATAGGCCGTATTTTCTGGTTAGTTCGCTAGGTTTAATTACATAAACAATAGTTTAACCACATAATTTACACTATGCAAATGTAAAACATGGCCTTTTTTTACTGATGAAATGTAACAGTAGCAGATATCTCTTGGTTGATGTTTGACATTACTTAACTATTGATACTGAAGACCCAGAGAATTGTCAAGATTTACTGAAGTTATATGAAACAATGTGTGCCTGTACACCAGCCACTTGTCCTAATACACAATTCAGGCCAAATTCGTGAGGACAAAATGCCTCAATGTCCAAGTAAGTGCCTACATGCCTCGAGTGATTTTACCGATATATATTTTTGGAGTAATATACCCTGCTTGACTTAATGCTTCTGGACCACACTTAATGGTTTTATTTACGGCGTAGGCCAAATGCCGTAAATATAATAAATTAAAATACTTGGAGTTATTTCGCGTGTTGGGAGATCAGAAGCGGAGGAGCGAGTGTTTTTTTAATGAGCATGTCGCCTTAAGCGTGTTCCCGTGAGAAAAAATAATAATTTTATGTTTGCTCGACGTAGTGTTCGTTTCGTAGACGCCACATGTAACTAGATTTTCCGCTATTAAAATTTTTTTTATCTCTCACAGTTTTTTCCATAGCAGCATGCCAAAGTCAGAATTCACAAGTTATGGAAACATAGCAATAACAAAAACAAAGTGTCTTACTAGAATTAAATAATTTACACTGAAATTAGATACTATTGGGAAATATGCTGAACTATTTAAAAACACACAGCAATCCTTTTGAATTTTTTCAAATCGCCGTAAATGAAGAAAATTGTCAAAATTTTCAGATTTTTAAAAAAATTCAAAGGAATCTCATTGTGTTTTTAAATATTTTAGCAATTTGCCCTTAGTATCTAATTTCATTGTCAGTTATTTCATTCGAGTAAGACACTTCGTTCTCGTTGTTAGCATATTCCCGTTAAGTTGCAAATTATGACTTTGTCATGTCACTATAGGAAAACTACAAGAGTTAAAATGTTTGCCATGTATGTGAACACCCTTAAAAATTACACTACGTTCTTGTCCGCAGTATGTATTCTTTTCATGCCTTGTAACACTGTGCACATGCTGAATATTTTCGTAAAAATGTGTATTTACGAACATATTGTAATTCACTTGTGGTGCGTGATAGTTGGTTTTCAAGTCTTCAGTCCTCCCGCTATATTTACTTTACGGACATTTTGGCTACTTTTATGTCGAGCTTTCGCCTTGAAATATCGACCCACACAGTCCTGACTCACTCTGTATATTTACTTATGAGCCTTGTAGTGATCACACGGTGTACTCGAAGCGCATCTTTGTCAACGTGCCCCGCCCCATATGTGGCGATGTCAACTCTGCGATAACACTCCATATCGCGCAATCGTTCTCACGTCTTCCATCCGATACAGACACGGCCGAGCTCATCCTTGGAATACAATCTAACCAAATGTAGGGGAGCGGAGAGAGGGGTGATGATAAGGGGAAGAGTAGAGGGATCTCATATCAGCCAGACCTGAGGTCTGGTATGAAGCCGTTCGCAACTTAACGCTTTAATCGTTCGATTAATTGCTTATCAATAATCCATTCGGGCAGCGATAACGGGGAAATGGATGGGCTGTCAACGGGAGTTTATTACATGCGAGGGATTGCGTCGCCGTTGATCCTGGTGAGACAATAATAACAAGCAGAAAAAAAAAAGTGAGGTGGAGAAGAGAGAAGTAATAGGTCACCCAGGCTGATCCCAGACCTCTACGACTCTTGATCGATGCACGATGAATATACAACACTGGCGACGTTGCCACTACTGGGGAAACCCACCCTGGGTTAACACTGGGCGGATTAGAAGAAAAAGTGGCAGCGATGGAAGATCGGTGGGAATTCCGTTTCGTGACTCCACACTATTGTTCTCCGGCTTTCCCACGCTACGCACTTGGTCTAGGGTTAATTCTTGTAGACTTCGTCACTATCCTTCACACTTTTGTTCTCTCTGTCTCACACACAGATATCCGTGTATGTCTTCGTACATATCGTCAGGGCCACTGACAAGATTTTGCGGGCCCCTGTGCAAGTAAGTCTTTAGGGCCCCATATAATCACAAGTCCCATTTTTTTTTTCAATGAAAACTGAATATAACATTTGTTTTGCTGCTGAACAACACAGTAAGGAACAAAATGTGACGCGAGACAAATTATATGTGGGGAAAAAATTATTTTTCTAAAAGTTTTATCTTATTATTTTTCAGTTCACTGCCCCTTATGAGCTCGGCCCCCTGGGCGTTTGCCCCTTTTACCTTCCCCCACCTCTTGGTGATGCTGTATATCGTGTTTTAAAAACTCATTTGCGCGTGGAGCATAAACGATAACAAATGTTAGATACAGACATATTTGCTCACGTATTGGAACTATATTTCAATTGATTTTTTCTCCACTGTGCACAAGTGTCAGACATTTTGGTCAGTGCCTAGCAACGAGATATGTAGGGTTGGTCAGGTGTGACATGGTGTAAGTACAGAGCAGCGCCGGAATGAAGAGACGGAAGATCCCGAGAAAACCCGCTGACAAACGGCATCGTCCGACACGATTCCCACATGCGAAAATATGGGGACCGACCCCCCCCCCCTTCTGGGTATCTAACCCGGATCGTCTTGGTGGAAGGCGAATGGTCTGACCATCTTCCGCGGCTCCCACTGTGCAGGAATTTCACTCCTCTACTAAGTTCAAATGTTGCACATGTTTTGTTCTGTTCCGTACTTGAGTTAAGGGGTATTGATCCCTACTACCTTGGATGTGTCCGTTTATTCTCGATAACTTCTGTTCCAGTCGATGTATCAACATTATTGTCTCGACAGGGCATAGATACAAACTTGATCGATTTTCTGTCATTGTTGGAACCATTATAAATTCATTATTTTGCAATGGGGAACTGCTGAAAAGGAAAAATTGCTTTATTTACGGGGGTGGCTACACAGGCCACAAAATTAACAGAAACGATACCATATGGATTCCAAAAAGTGAATGAAACAATAAACTATGCCTTGTCAGCGTGAAAAAAGTAAACAAATGTCTCTATTCCCTGATTTATAAGAAAAATTTTAAAATCGATTTGACAGGGATTAATCCCCCTTAACCAGGAATAAATTTGAAGATGACGAAACTTAAATAATTACAAAAATTATGCATCATTATATATACATTTTATAAATACCACATATATTTGTTACATGTGAATTATTTGACTGTTTTAGATTAATTATTTTTGATCTTGGGTAAGATGATAAAATCGCAAAATGTTGAAATTAATATTTCATGGCGCATTTTTATGGCAATGTCATAAGTAATTTCTTAAAGTCCAAACCGATTCGGAACACATACAAAATAAAGATATTTTGTTTGCAACCAGAATGCTACTCGCGGGAATTACAAATAAATAAATTAGTAAATAAAAATAAATAAACTGTAGGCTGTAATACCATTACAAATGAAATAAATTTTATGAAGCAATTAATTAGTCTTTTGGACAATAAATTTTAGTCTTACTAGTGATTTAAACAATTGCAATTCTTCTCGTTGAAAATTAACAGAGTGGTTTATCGCAGTTGAGGAATTCAAGGCGAGGTGACAGAAATTACTGCTCGTTCAGCGATATTCATTCAGTGATCAAATAGCTAATAGTTCAAAATATATTTTAGTATACAAAATCCAACAACTACATACAGCAGCGTACAATTCTGACTATAAAATATTATCATAATCGTACATATCGAAATATTTAAGTTCAAACACCAAATTATCAAGTATTATATTTTTTCTGCATTGATTATACTATATTTTTAAGCAAGTTTCTTCACAAAAAAATGTTTAATGAGCAAAAAAAAAATTTTAAGACATTAGCATACGTAAATCACTATTTTATGTCAGTTTATTCAAGTACTTTAATTTTAATAAATTTACATTAACTGTTTACCTAAACTTGAACATACTATTTTTGTTGCTACTATGTTTTCGTTTACTAATTCATGTACAGGCAAACTTCTACCTTTGATAAATTCAACTTTCATGCGTTCGAGACTTTCATACATCGACTGACAAACATTTTCTTATTCGTCAACACTTGCAAACACACGTAATTTTCGGAGTATTTACCACAATCTTAAAGACATCAGCAATGTTTAAATTATTATTATTATTTAGTTGTGTATTTCATAATTATTAATGTGATATACCTACTCGTAGCTCAGTGACAGTAAACAACATTACCTTTTAGCGGTTTTTATTATGTTATGTTATTCTGTTTTTCCTTTACTTGAACGGATCACTTTGTGTTACATGCTTTCTTGTACATTTTCAAGAACTAACTCATTGTGTATGAAAGTTGAGGACTGCCTGAAGTTCACAACTTTTTTTGGTTTTGGTTAGTTTAATGTAAATGTATCTACTTATAGAATCTTTTCCCCGAGCCAAGCACAGAGACTAGAAATGTCTTTAAGGCCACGATCTTTCATTTACTTCAAGCAATTGCAAATAACTTGATTTTTTTTTAACCAAATGCTTTGAAAAAATTGTGACTGTGAACAGTCATACGATACACAATATTGCCAGACAGTTTTTGTAAAATAATGTATCGTTTGCTAACAAAAATAAAACTATTTGGCTTGATTTTGGCTTAATTTGACAACAAAATATGTGATATTTCAGGGGCAAAAATCTATGAATTCCGTTTGGTGTATTGTAACAGAAAAATTCAGATACAAACTATGATATATAAGTGTTAAAACAGTAAGAATGAATTTGTAATATATGTATTAGCTTGCGTTAAACAGAAATTTTCAAAACCGCTACAAAAATAAAGAGCGAGGCCTCTAAGATGGTTTAAAACACTACTTGTGGCAAGAAATCAGTTGATCCAATACTCATTCAACCAAGAATAATTTCCATCAGTATTCAGTGATCGGTACTTGTCATTCTCACGCCCTGCTGCGTGATATCATCACAAATGTTTGCACTCGGAAAGATGGCGCCGGAAGGGAGATAGCTAGTCTGGTAATCCCAGGGGCAATAAATGCCCTGAATACCTAAGCCGTAGTATCTGCAGCTCGCTACCGTGTAAAACCATTCTTATCGTCCTTTTCTTGTCTTATCAAAATAACTTTTTACTGCCTGTGTACTTTGGGCTGCTGTGCTTACAACTACAGCGTAATTCTGGGAAATGGAGAATTTTGGAGGATTTCACTGTCAAAGATGGTAGCCTAAAGCAAAATAGGAAGGTGAACAGAAGATTAGATATTTCTTCCTCCAGCCTTGAAAACCAGGAATATACTGCGTATCCTTTTATTGTGGCGTATATGCAGGTTTCTGCAACTGAGATAAAATTATTAAAACTGTTATACCCGGTATCTGAAAGCTAAGTGATCAATCTCAAGGCATTGTTTCTTACAGTCTGAAGTGCACAAGACCTATATACACATTCTCGGAAAATTATGATAATGTCATTTAATTGTTGTCTAAGCTGTGTAGAACAACGCCTAAAGACATATGCAACGAGTCTATACAAGCATAACAGGTTGTATAGGACACAGGCGTATGATAACTCTGTTTTTTTATTGTTTGTAATTTTGACTGATTATCTACTTGAATATAATTTCTTAACATCGACAATTAGAATAAATTATATATTTTTTTACTTTGAAAAAACAAGAAAGGTTACACAGTAAAAACAATTTCCAAAAATATATATGACGGTTATACCATATCTGCTTCCTTCTAGAATTAAAAAAAAAAATAACGTTACAAATAACAGCTTAATCAGAGACATCGCCTTAAAAGGGGGGGGGGGGAGGTTAGACACTGATACTGTTTTTTTTATAGCCATATTCGAATTGTATTTTCAAAAATTTCCCTTTCCCAAAGTAAATTATATATTCTTGGTAAACTCCTTGACATAAATAATAATGTAATCTTTCATTAATTTGTCGCGCATAATCATTGCAATAGAATTATAGGTTAGATTTCAAAAACTCTCTTGCAGTATTTCTGCATGACAAATTAATGAAAGATTCCATTATTATTAGGGACAGGAAAATTCTGTTAATTCAATGACCTGCAGGCTAGAATCCATTGCCCTATGCAAACTCAATCCCTGTTTATTCGTTCCTTGTCTGTTGTTCTACTGAGTAGCAACTAGTTGAATGGTCGGTGCTTGAGTATGCATAGGATAGCTGATTCTAGCCTGCAGGTGACTGAATTAGCGAAATTTTCCTGTCCCTAATTATTAGGGACCCTGGTTTTTCGCGAAAAGAATTTTGCCACATATTGTTTCAATGGCTTACGTGCACACCTGCAATTCTTCTTTACAATTATTGGCAGCGTGTCTATACGAAGACCCGTATCTCGTTTGACTGAGCCAACATTCATTCAACGCCACACGTCTGTGATTTGCCGAAAGAAGCCCAAGGCAAGTGACAGATAAAATATCCAATCACTGACCACGAAGTAGATCTGCAGATGTGCACGTAAAGGCACTGAAACAAAGTGAGGCAAAATTCTTTTCGCGGAAAACAGGGGTCCCTACTAGTTATTATTTATGTTAAGCAGTTTGCCATGCATTTAGCCTACGCTTACATATGATGGTATAGCGCGAAAATGTTTTTTGTCAACATACCCTTGAAAACACTATGGTTTTGTACAGTTTTGTGCAAATTTGGGCTTTGATATACAACTATACAAAAACTATGAAAGCTAGAAAATTTTAATTTATGTAAAAAAATAGTTAAATGTACATCTACAAAACAAACAACTTGTCATACAAATATGGAAATTATTAAAACAATTAAAATTATGTGTGAACACTCCGTCCCCATTAACAATAATGTGGACATTACAGTTTAGTTTATATTTTAAGTTGGCTCGTTTCTTTCTGATGCATGTAACTTAAATGTAAATGTTGCCATGTGTTTTTATTTACATGGGCATGCTTCCAACTGCTGATAAATGTGTAAAACTGTAAGATTATATGTACACACTCATAAAATGCACACATGACACACAATAGCTACAGTATAATGAATAGTAAGTTATTATAAATTCCTACAAGTTAATTAGGTCTTCATAGCAATTCAAAAATATTTAGTTAAAGAGTAGCCTATTACTAGCTAATGGTAAAAATGTAATTAGTGCATGGGAAATGCTCTGTTGACAGTAAAATCTTAGTTCACCTACATGTAGGCACGCTCGTAACTTTATTCGCCTTCAAACTGTAATCTCTATACTTCAAATTGTAAGGTTATTATGAACTCTTAGCGAAAAGCAGTGTGCAGAAGATGATCAAAAGTGTTCAACATCTAGCTGTATCACTTTTAGACTTGTTCATAAATTGTAAATTCGTAAGTGGCATCTAATATTACAAAAGCGGTATTCCTATTGGCTCAGTCAAATAGGGTATCAGCTAAACTCACAAGTGAAAGCGAGTAATCTTCTGATAAGCTGAACGTGCGTTGAAACCCAGCAACAGTCAATTTTTCCCCTCTACCTATGCTTCATCGAAGAGAAAATTTTGGTAATACAATTTGAATTAATGTTATGGCTTAAAAATTGAAAATACAACAAAATTGTCTACCACTCCCCCATTAGCTTGCGCCTTGCGCTTACGCCATGTGACGAAGGAGGTGGAGCACATGTAACACGCCCAACTCGCCGTATGGAGTCCAAGGTAGGATTCCCGTTACTTAATTTAGTTGTACGTTGTTCGTGGCTCAGGTAATAAAACATTAAACATTAGTTAGGTCAGTTTTAAGACGACTGAAAAAGTATGAGCCTTTATGAATGTATCAGAATTGAATACATAACTTGCCATGCTAAAGCAAATAATGATTATCATTGTAAAACTTAAAAAAAAAAAAATCCTAAAGGTAAATATAAAAATATTGCAGCATGTTGCTTTTAGAATAAATAAATGCAAAAATTTAAGGTTTTACGAGTTTAATAATATGTTTACAATACATCGGTAAAGAATATTGTTTTGTAAGTGACACAACAATATTTTTTTCCCCAATAATTTATTCCGCAGTTGTTATTTCTTGTTATTAAAAAAACATTAAGTCACACAGTATTTATTCATTCGAATGTGTGTTCAATTAGTATTGTTAGACATGATTTATGAACTTATTAAAAGATTACTGGCACTCGCATGTACGTGAAGTTGTTGCTCTATTTGACTGAGCCAATAAGAACCTCGCTATTGTAATATTGCCTGTTATTGGTCGGTAGACCGCTACGTTGTCAGAAGTATATCACCCAATCAAACACGTTACAAGAAACTATATACAGCGTTTTCAACGGGAATGCTGGCTCAAATTAATTTCGCATTATACTATCAACTCTAACTACAGTGTTGTAACACTGAAATTTTCGAGCTACGCTAGATAAAAGAAGTCCTATGGAAACATACCAAGTAGACAATATTCCGTTCTCGTTTAAGTTTATAAAATGTCTACATACTTTGTAACGTTTCTGTTTCTGTGGAATTCACGGGCGTTCATCTCGCCAAAGAAATTTCCAAAATTTTTAGGGTATTTTATTGGTTTCGTGACAGTAGCTTGACTAAAATACCTTATCACTAGAGGCCCCTGTTTTTCGCGAAAAGAGTGCCTCAGTTTGTTTAAGTGTCTCACGTGCACATCTGCAACTTTGCATCATGGTTATTGGCAGCGTGTCTATATGAAGAGCCGTATCTTATTTGACTGAGCCAATCAGAATATAGTTACTACAACACCACACGTCTGTGATTTGCCGGCAGAATCCCTAGACTCGTGACAGTTAAAATATCCAATCACTGACCACGAAGCAGAACTGTATATGTGCACGTAAGACACAGGAACGAAGTGGGGCAAAATTATTTTCGTGCAAAACAGGGGTCCCTATTTATCAATTAAAACGCAACTTACTGTTTTAAAGTATTAATTTAATCATTGAAACTCAAAATTTAGTTTCGGGCGACATCCATAGATATTTTAACACAAAATCAAATTTAAGCTGAAGTACCTCTTTCTTGCAGCCACGAGTGTCGAGAAGCCATTATCTTTGGTTTATGTCATTTGTTTGCTGCAATACAGGTCTTGAGGTTGTGTTGCCCCTTATGTTGAAATAACACATTCATCGTAAAATAAACCAGCGGTTTTCCGCGACTACTTTCACGTTGTTTCCAAGCAAATATCCAGTGTAAGTACTCCAAATTATCTTCAGTAATTCTCAGAATTATCTGTTTCTATATTCAGAACCTTTTCAGCAACCACATTAAAAAAATAATAGTTAAAATATTTCAGGACTTTAAAGTTCATATAAGTAGAGACATACAAAATTCGCGTTATTTATTGCTGCCATGCCAGACTCCACATGGTTGTATACTCGTTCAACTTCCCCCACAGGTAGAGACCAAAAATTCGCGAAAATATTTTTGCAGCACTTTTGTTTCAGTGTCTTACGTGCGCACCTGCATCTCTGCTATGTGGTCAGTGATTGGGTGCCGTAACACCTAGCGTCTGGAGGTTAAACCCGCAAATCACAGACGTGATGTGCGGCAGGTATCCGTGTACTGATTGGCACAGTCAAATGAATAACAACTCAGCACAAAACCTCTCTGTCAATAACCATGAAGTTGAGCTGCAGGTTCGACCATACGGCACTGAAACAAAGTGGGGCAAAAAACTTTTCACAAAAAATTCTTGTCCCTACCCATGGGCAAAAAATGCCGTGGTCTGCCGGGTAAACTGCTTATGTCCGGTAATTAAAAGTTGCAGGTTTGAATGCCCAACTTGCTGTAAACACACGTAGCTGACATCACATAGAGGCTATGCCAGTGTAATCTCATACTGTAGTCCTGTATATATAGGACTGGTAAGTCTAGTCTGTTACCTAATAATAAAGCCACGTATTTTGCAGGCCCCTACATATAAGTTACCATGTTAATAATATTAAAAGTTATAACTGCCGGCATAAAATATTTTAAAAATTCTAAATATTGCAAAATGATGTTAAGTGTCATGACTGACTGTAACAAATACGTATTTCACTAAATTTTTTAGGTAAACAGTTATGCCTACCTGCCCTGTTTTGTCCCATTCCCTAAATATAGAACTTTTGTCCGAAATCTTCGCTGGCGAACGATTAACAATTCACCAAAGTTGTTATCTCAGTCGGAAGAACGGTATAGGAATGCCTACTTAAGAAACAAACATACATCAATCCTAACTAATATTATAAATGCGGAAGTAACTCTGTCTGTCTGTCTCCTCACTTTCACGCCAAAACTACTGAACCGATTTAAATGAAATTTGGTATACACATAGTCTAATAATAATACCGGACATAGGCTACTTTTTAATACGAAAAAAAGGTTTGTAAGGGGTTAAAAGGAGGGATGAAAAGTTGTATGGAAACTATCGTCATTGTTAATATTGATATTGCTTACATTCGAAGTTTGAAAAGTTTCACCCGCAAGGGTGTAAAATAATAATAGTTTACTGTCAAAAGTAAAATATAGTTTAAACTGAGAGTTAGCGCTAGCGTAAGTGGACCTGGTGTATGTATATATATATATATATATATATATATATATATATATATATATATATATGTATATATATATAAGGGACAGACAATTAAAGTTGCAGGAGTACATTTAGAGAAAACATTGTGAAATAATTACCCAAAGGCACTATTCCACACGGACGAAGTCGCGGGCACATCTAGTATATATATAATCACATTATATTAGTTACTAAATTATTGTGCTTTAAATACTCGTACCTACACTATGTGCGTAATGGAAGGTATTAGCTAATCCGCTGTTGTGATATTTTCAATTAAATCCTGCCATATCTTGAATCAGGAAAGAATTATGAAAGATTCCGGATGATGCTTGACATGACACACTGGCTCTAAAATACCGACTTTTTTTTTATAATATATGATGCTGAACAATTAGGATATGAATGTTATCACCTTTGCCACTTTTAAATATAAATATTTCACTATGGCAGAGAAACAATTTTGAGTAGCCGTCGAACGTAGGCCTACGATGTATTAACATTTTGAGTTTTTGTTTTAAATAATTGTAGAATTTAAATAACTACTTAAGATAAATCAGTTTATTGGAAAACTGTTCAGCGTTCGTAAATTATGTTAGCTTAGTAATAAAGCATCCATACCCCTTTCAGGGTTTCCACGTATGTTTATTTTTTACGCTGTTGAAAATGGCTAAAGTGGGTGTTTTGTAGTCCTTATTATGCGTGAAAATCGCGGTGCAGAACATTAAAAAGGTTTATACGCGTGTACAGTACACCTTTACCTATAATATTAAGTCATAAATCGATAGAGTCATCATTGAATGTCTAATAGAGACTAGTTGTCGGTGAGAAGATAACACACTAGTTCAGTAACTTGCGCCTAAAGGCTAGGGCAAGGCGTGAAATATAAAATATTACGTATTTGGCTTTCATATGATTCAGTGGTATTTATAGATCTTGTATTATATTATCATAAAGTATGTACTAAATAATTTTTCTACTTTGTGTTAATTAAGTGTTACCATGTTTGTGAAGTTGATAATGTCTGGACTTAAGTAAATTTTTTACTTCTTCATACCATTTAATATTTTAACTATTATCTTAGTTTTGAAGGTGAGAATCCTTATGTATTAGTATTCAATCATTATTTTTCATTATAAAAAAGGGCTGGTACCAAGAAGCATAGCTTATTTGTGTTGTACAGTATGTGTAATATTAGTTGTGGGGTAACAATCTTTCAACTCATGTAAGGTTTCGTTAGAATAACTCTTGTGTTGCCACGTCTGATTTCATTAAATAAAACTGCAGCATTCGCAAAGCATGGATGGAATAAAATCCCAGAATTTCTCTAGAAATTGCTTCGAAAATGATAGCACATGTTTTTTTCATCAAAATTGAAATGAAGTGTCGTCCTTACCCTTTCCGCGCTTTAAGGCCTCGGACGTGCGAAATATGTCGGCAGGCGGCCACCTTTATTCCACTAGTATGACGAGGAAAATATTTTCAATGGTTGCCGAAAATGTATGTTTAATGAAATTATGAGTTTTTATTTTAATTAAAGTTGAAATCTCCACGTTGAAGCGTGAGAACAGCGGGGCGGTAAGAACCAGAGTGCCACGCTCGGCGAGAAGCATATCGCCTCTATTCACAGCGCGCCAAACTGGCGTGCGAGGTTTACGTCGCTGTCTTTTTCGTACGGCACTTTGAGCGGCGACCCTTAAACTTAATTTTTGGCCAGTATTAAGCAAAGACCAGCGCATGATCCTTGTTTTGCACTTTACGAATTCAAGTGGTATTTTCGGAATTACACCAGTCTAAATAATCAATTTTAAGTCATTTTCGACAGACCCGAAAATCATGTGTCTAACAATCGGGCTGAATCTTTAAAATTATAAAGCATGGTTTCAAGTGTGTGTTCTTTTCGTAGGTAAACATAATATGAATAAGTTAAGCAGTTTAGCGTGAAACAGAATACGCGTGACACGCTGCATCGCCGTCCATTCGCCAGTCGAGGACCCTCTTAAGAGCCTTCGCGTGGCAAAAATTAATAATTTTATATTTGCACAGCATAGTGATCGCTTTACAGCCGTTACTTCTGACTACGCTTTCCCACTTGTAACATTTTTTTAACTCTCATAGTTTTCCTATAGTGACATGACACAGACAAAATTTGCAAGTTACGGAAACATAGTAATGACAAGAACCAAATGTCTTACTCGAATGAAATATTTTACACTGAACTTAAATATTATGGGCAATATGCTAAATATTTAAAACACACAATGAGAATCCTTTGTACTTTTAAAAATCTGAAAACGATGACAGTTTACTTCATTTATGGTAATTTTTTTAAAAACTACAAAAAACTGTTGTGTGTTTTTAAATATTTCAACATATCATCATAATATCTCATTTCAGTGTCAATTATTTCATTCGAGTAAGACACTTGGGTTTTTTAATTACTAGAGACCTGAAAAATTCGCGTTTCCTGTTAGGTGCAAGCTAGAAACCCAACCACTATAGGTCTGTATCACGTTCACAATTGGTCGTTGACTTACTTGACACTTCCTGGAAGTAGCTGAGCCAATAATAAAACTATAATGGAATACAGGCACATTCCACTGTCAGCGAGCATCTAATAAACAGCTGCTGTCTGCACGATTTCACAAATATCCTTGTAAGCTAACCTAAAGGTCAGTGAACCCGCGCCTCTAGTTATTACTATGTTCTTGTAACTTGCGAATTCTGACTTTGGCAAGCTGCTGTGGAAAAACTGTGAGAACTAAAAACTTTTAACAAGTGGAAAATGTAGTCACAAGTAACGTCTATGAAACGAACACTATGTCACTATAATATTACGCATTTTTGCCATGTGACCACCTTTAACAACGGTCACTTGTGCACATACGTTTCCGCGGAGTACTGCAAGTGACGGACGGCGGCGGTGAGGCAGAGGGGGTTTCCAAATGTCTCCCGGAAACGCCGATAAGAATCCGTTGGTAACAATCTCCCACCAAGCATCCGGATCCTAGTGGTATTTAAGTGACCTTTCTGGCTTCCTTATCCTTCACCGAAGTAACACTCACTCCAGCCGACTTCACGCACGAGTGTTTCCTTACTACCTTCAAGTACTCTCTTGTACAGCGACAGTGAAAATAATTCAAGCACAGGTCTTCGAAACTCTGGTGGTGCAGTCCTATTGGTCATTTAGTATTATTAACTAAATTAGTGTGGTTCTTTAAAAACACTGCACTGTATTTCGTGGTAATTAAAGTTAGTTGCGTACTAAAAACTTAATATTGAACTACTAAATTTGTCATCATATTAGGTAACTAAATCGTGCCACGTTGGCATTTAGTTAGTTAAAATGGCCTATTGGAAACATTTATAGTAAAAAATGGTCTGAAAAGGATTTATTTTGCATTACGAGTTGGCTCATGTTTGTATAGCCTATACCTGTCTAGCCCAGTGACGGCCAACCCTCCGACACTGCAGTTTAAACGGCCCGCCATAAGCTGAAGCATTTGTATAATATTTCAAAGTTACTTACACTGACAGCAAAAATATTAAAACAATGATTTCATATTTGGCAACGCTGCTTATCTAAGCAATGTGGAGACAATTCTCTGTTATACTACTATAAAACCGTGCGTTAGTGTTCAGCTCATAAAAAGTAGCCGACGTAAAAGTTTTTTTTTATCATGGCCCACGACATGATTTGGTTAGAATTTTGGGCTATAGCTACGAAAAGGTTGGCCACCCCTTGCTAGCCTATGTATAGGCAAATCGCAATAAGTTTGCACTGTATTATTTACGTGTCCAGCGTTCTTCTACCGTTATTCTTGTGTTACTATTTGACTGGAGTGAACCAACGAGAGTTCTGGTATTCGTCTGCAAAAGTCGGAACCGTGTGAAACCGTTGACTAGATGAATGAGACTAATAATCGTAAAAAAATTACTCAGGTGCTACAATAAGAAAATGACATATCTATAAAGCGGTAAAAACAAATTCTTCCAGTGCCTGTAAAAACTAACGAAACAAATGTTTATTACCGGACTGTTTCACGCAAAACAAAACAAATTTCAACTTCTTGTCACATTTTAAGAAATTTTTTTCTGTGTTGTTAGAATTTTTTTGGATACTTGATTGCCAAAAAAATTAATAATACTACAAAATACAAAAAAAAAAAAGTTTTGAATTTATAAAAAAATTTTTTCTAAATACCTACTTATTCTCTAATAATGCTATATTCATAAATTTCTGTGCAAATATGTACGCAAATATCACAGTACTTGATTATTTTGTAAGAAAATTAATACTGTGTGGTTTTCTTAAATCATTCCAGCAGATAGCCAGGACAATTACTTAAGAACCCGTGTCACGTATTGTGTTGAATTTTTCTTCATTCCTACGTGATTAAAAATTTGGCAAGATTTAATTGGAAATATTTTAATAGTGACGTAGCTAATTACATGACCTATCATTAAGTACATTATAGTGGAAAAATTAAAGCATAACTATAAAATAATTAAGTTAACTAAAATTTGAACATAAAAAATTCTCTCTCGCCAAATTATGTACACTAAGTAACTTCCAGTACCGATTTCATCCAATAATACGCAACTAATTGTAAAATGTAACGTTTCTATTATGAAACATTGCCGGTTATTCGTCACATACTTAATTTACTAAACAAAAACGTACATTATTAACAAAAGAGGTAAAACTGGAAAAATTATTAAAGTGCTGCATGTGGTGTCCTGCGAACTGGACAATAAGGTTATCTGCTTGAAGTTAGGTGTCCCGACTATTCATAGCTGCTACTACATTCGTGAGGTATTTATGGACATTTTAGAAGTTCACACGTTTTTTTGTCAGAACGCGCTCTACAGAACACCTGTTTGATATCGTTATCATAATAAATTAATGAGAGAGAGAGAGAACGACTGGGATGTATTAATGTAAACTGATTTGAACTCTCAGTAGTTTCCTAGAGTGAACTGATATTTTTCATCTAACTTGCTCATTTTTCGTGACAAAATTACGTCTTAGTTATTTTACAATCCCCACCGGAAAATAATTTGAAATTTGATTCCACAAAGGGGCTGCGGTATGCTCAGTGGTTAGAGAACTCGCCTCCCACCAATGCGAACCGGTTTCGATTCCCGGCAGTGTCAGTCCCCGGAATTTAGCCCGTGGGAATTGTGTTGGACTATGTCGCTGGTCGGGAACCTCCCCGTTTTTCCCGCTCCTTCATTCCGACGCTGCTCCATACTCACATCATGTCACCCTTCACCAGCGCTGAAGACCTAGACGCTGGACAGAATCTCTTCACACTTGATTTCTTACATGTCAAGGCATTGCTAGTATCCAGTAACTTAATTACAATAAAAAATAACAGTATTATTTTTAATACTCTCTTTTTTGTAGTTGGTATAAAATAAGTTCGAGGATGCTTAATTAAAAACAACAATAATTTCTTAATATTAAAAATACGTAGTATAAAAGAGTAGACAAATTAAATGTGCACTGTTTCACAACTTTACAAATAAAATACATACCATGCACTCTTCCCCTTAATATAGCCTACGACCTCTTTCCTACTTGTCCCTGATGCTCTGATTAACTGATTCTGTCTCTGATGACCTCGCTCACGATTATGTGTTAAGCCTTACTTGCATATCATTTAATCTCATGCATACCGGCCTTATATTCAAGTAAATTAAAAGCAAACATACAGTCTCCGACTTGTTTTGAATTCTTTTAACTTAAATATAATGTAACGTAAAAGGTCATTAAGGTTAGTAAAAAAATACACTTATACGATTTTTTGCGTTATGCAAGTTGGAATGCCAGTTTTATATTGGATTTGTACCGTTGAAAAAATTTCCTCCCTTGATGCGTGAACCACCAAAAAACCTATTAAATAAAACCAGTTTAAAATATTTGGTAGAATGTTCAATATAACAATTTTGCAAATGGTATATTTTAAACTATATTATAAAGAAACACTTGTTTATTTTATAATTAACAAAGATAGCCTATCACTATCACGATAATATATTTTCAAATGTGCGTATGGTTAGTTTTATTTTGTATTAGTTAGACGAACAAAAAAAATTATCTCGATAATTTACTGCTCGATTGCTATATAACTGTTGAACAACTTTTGCGGCTGAACAATATTTGAGATGTGCGTAAATACTTGAAATTTATTGAGTGCTCTCTATGACCGTTAATTGGCTGTTCTGAAAATCACTCTGATAACACTGCCCTATCTTAAACAAAAGTGGTTTCAAGAAACACTACACCGGCGATATTCACAGAAATAATGAAATAAAGGTACAACTGCTTTAATCAACTTTAATAACTTACTGAGTGATTATTTTTAATGAAAACTGCGTGTAATAGGAAAGTGTTTATTTCATTATAAAACAGACAGTTGGCAGAATATATCAGTAAAACGAATTCTTGTGAATTGTTAATATTGTTGTACAATTACAAGACTAAATATTTTTCTGCAAGGCACCGCAAGAAGGATGTCGGAAATATTAATTTTTTTTTTTAAATCGTTGGTTGTGTATCATAATAAATGGAAACAATTTTTGCTAACATATAGACCTACATTTTTCAGATAAAAAAAAAATACCTGTGATCCGTTACTTTAAGTTATTATGGAAAATAAATTCCTATGAATTTTTACTAAGAAATGTGTTGTAATTTTAGTGAAAATGTTATAATTAGATATCTTTGTGATACTTTCGTATTTGCCTGAGACGTAGTTGATCCAATTAGAGGGCTCGGACCCAATAACTAATAAGTAACAAATTCTACGCCTTCTCATCATGTTACACCGCTGTGTCAGCTAACAGCCAATGAACTGTTGATGTCTGCTAATATATATATAACCTATGTAAACTAAAATTTCAACACGAACGTTAAGGAAGTTTAACAGAATTTTTTTCAGTAAACAATGATACTGTTTTGTGTCTTCCTACGGATTTTCCGTGAGAACATAAGACTATGTTTGTATACGTACAAAATATTAATTTTTCAATCACTTTCCTAGGTCTAGTGTGATTATTTAAAAACACAGAATGTTGTTCTCAACTTCTATAGCAAAAGCTCATATTTTCTACCGTAAGTAATATTCTGAAGTACAAACAGTGTCGTTAGTACACAAAAATATTTCTTGACTGAGTGCATCTAATAGCAATAGTTAAAATCATAAATTATATTTCTGTTTAATACGTAATTTGTATTAAGAACCGCATAAACGGTGAAGTGTTATTATTATGTTGCACTGCTAGCGCAAAAAAAAAAAAACAGCCAAATGGCTCATTATACTGTAACAATGTTTTAACATCCATGGCGTAGCAGCATGTATGGCATAACAAATTTCCATAATATCAGTTATTTTCAAAATCTTACGATTTGATAAAAATTATAGTTGAAGTATTTATACAACGTTGTTTCTACCTATTGTTAACAAGAAAACTTCATACACAATGCTTGACGTAAATGAAAGGGCTAAACCGTATAGCCAGTTTATTTCAACTGGCCTAGTTTCAGAATAATTTAATATTGAACTTAAGAGTAAATGTGCTATGCTAACTGCAACAATTGATATTGAAAGTTCGAAGATGACAGATTTTCACGGTTTAAACAAGAACTTTTGTTATTATGGAGAGATGGTCGCTGTCTTGAATGTTTGTATTTTATGTCATAAATTTTCTGTTGTGAAAATTTATGGATCTGTAACCTAACTGTAGTATAGAACACATATTGATATAATTTTAGGCATCATATAAATTTGTTTGTCCTTACTGTTGCTGCAGATATAATTTCGGTCAGACAATTATTACTTCTTGAAAAGCCGTTCGCTGAATTCATATACTCGATTGTTATTATTCAAGTTTACAAACCATTAATGCCGAATATGAATGATAGAAAGAAATTACCGTACATATTTAATTTGAAACTTATTTGTTAGATACATAATGCATACGGACATATAAATTAGTTGAGCCTATTCAAGTACAAAATTTGAAAGTAAGTATGCCTGTGGATTCTGATTTTAGGTTTCCTATATATACTCGTGGGCAAGAAACATTACAGTTAGATTCCTAACCGCAATAGTCTACGTATGAATACTAGTTGTGAAGTACGTTTGAAGGTTCATCTTCAAAAACAAAAGAACGAATGCAGCCCTTAAAAATATTCTCGGTTCGGGGTGACACTTGCTAGATCACCAAACGTTGTGCAGCTGATGTTAATTTTATTCACGAACTGCTCAAAATGTGCGAACAATTTCTGCTTATAAATATATCGTTAAATAAACGTTACATGCTTGTTTGCCCTTTATTTATTTTTCTCGACGCCAAAGTATGGACACCTCGGTGGCGGATCTTAAAATCGCGTTTTGACCACACAAATTAATTTGTATTATTATGCCATAAAATATTGTAGTACCCGTTACATACCGACTGCAATACGTTTTGATTATTTTTTGTGTTTTTTAATTTTATCGTTTCTTATCCTTTTGTAATATTATGTGTTTTCCGCGACATTCCAACATTCGCTTCCAATTGTGTATGTCCAGTATAATGATTCAGTTTATCACAACACCCCAATTAAAAAATCATTTATTTATCACATACAAATTTCATCAGCATGTATTTGTTTGTACGAAATACTGTTAAAACTTCAGGGCTATATTTAAGATAATACTTTCGTTTAGTAAAATTATAATGAATAGGGACCCCTGATTTCGCGAAAAGGATTTTTAGATCACTTTGTTTTAATGTCTTACGATAACACCTGCAGCTCTAATTCGTGGTGAGTGATTGGAAATTTTTAACTCTCAGCGAATCACAGACTGTGGTGTCGCACTTAACATGTTCTAATTGGCACAGACGCCTCTACACAAATACTCGCTGCCAATAACCACGAAGCAAAGCTGCAGATGTGCACATAATGCACTGAAACAAAATTGGGGCAAAAAAAAAAACTATTTTCGTAAAGATCAGGGATATATATGTGCATTGATAAACTTATGAAAATTACTTTACCCCAAGAAATTTTAACTATTTTCTGGGTTTCAACATGACGTTTTCATGGATGACGTACTACTTTCGTGATTGGTTCGTCCCCGTTTGACTTAACCAATGAAAACTTTGGTGCACCACTATACTGGTCGTTCGTAATAAGTCTGTTTTGTGTATTGGTAAACGAAACTAAAAATTCTATCATTTTCGGAACATTACCATAGTAAAAACCGAAAAGATTTTCCATGAAGTACCTGCTTTAAAAAAGTATATTACATATCAAAATATTTTGTATTGAAATTTTCGCATTTTTTTTTTTTACAAAAACGTTCTCTAAATTGAAACTCGAGTTTCCGTTACGTACATCTGGTCATCTATTTAATTATCTTATCCGTATAGGATGGTTTATTAAAGCGATTTTATTATCTTGCTTTCTTGACAGTTTGGTTCTGCAAAAATATTGCAGTCGATTTTAAACCAACTACTCGATGAGCTAGAAAATTAAAAATTTAAACATAGTTGTTCAGAACTGGATAACAATGCAATATTAATTCACTTTCTTGTCTGTTCGTTTGTCTGTCTTTTGTTTTGTCTGTTCGGTAGAAATTTTGCAGTAGGTTTTATTACCACTTTTTTACTAACTCACTTTCTTGTCTGTTACGTAACAATGAGCTAGAGAGACGAAAGTTAACATAGCTCAGAACTGGATGACAAAGCAATATATAAGAAACATTTTTGAAAAAAAAAAAAAAAAATTAAAAATTTTTAATATACCATGCAAAATATACTTTCCGATGAGCTAGAAACTTCAAACTTTAAATATATCTCATAACTGGTTTGCAATGCAATATACGTGAGAGATAAAAAAGAAGTTAATAAAAAATTAAGAAACATTATATTCTAATTTTCAAAAGTAAAAAAAAAAGTATTACAGTTATATTAAAACAATTTAATTACCACTTTTTTTAAAGCGGACTTAAAAGTTTAAAATTATTTCTCCTATGAAAATACGTGTCTATGATTTAAAACGAAAAACATGGGGCGCATGCAATAGATAATAGAGAGAAGTGCAGAGAGAAGTTATCGTTGAGAAAACTGACACAAAAGTTCATATCATTTGTAGTGCGATACAATTGTTTGAGACTTAGGGATCTATTTATACGTCAGATATCTATTGCGTGCGACAACTTTTTCCGTAATACAGTAAATCAGTGTCCTTAACAATGATCGATAAGGTAATAATCGACTGTTTACATGGTACTAATGTAGTATCTACGCCTGTCACTTTTGTTAAAAAGAAGTTTATGCATTTACTTTAGTCTGCGTCAATGAGATTTATAGTACGCCACTTCTTAACGTATATTCGTCTGCAAACAGATGAACTGTGTTGAGGGGCACGGGAAGGTAAGATGTCGAGCGAACGACTAGAATAATCAATCGTCGAATAAATCTAAACTACTCATCACAATTCGATGGAACTTTTTTTTTGCCGAGCAGATATTCTAATGGCGGAGTATATTTATACAGCATTGCTTTCCAGTAAAAAATTAAAAATTGTATTTAGAAAAATAAGGGATTTAAACCTAAAAAATATGAAAATGGAAAACTGTAGTTTTTATAATTTTATTACGACAATATCTAGGACTCTATAATAACCGTTTTTATTTTGAAATAATTTTAACATACATAAACTAAAATACTCGCTCAGGGGTTTACGGAGAATCAAATTATTTTAAAATCTAAAGGTGAATATTTTTTAAAATTAGGTTATAATAGAATCCTAGATATTATCGTACTTATCAATAAACTAGTTTTCCATTTATGTGGATTTTGTGGATTCAGTCCCTTACTGCCGCCCATTTCTATATAAATAAACGGCCACTAATAGAATATCTACTCGGTAAAAAAAATCCCATCGAATTACAATGAGTAGTTTAGATTTAATCGACGATAGATTATTCCAGTCGTTCGATCGACATCTTACCTTTCTATACTCCTTAAATAACCGTCTTCCAATCGTTAGACACCCGATTTTAGCAAAAAAAAAATTTTTTTGATCAAGATACACGTTTAATAACTTCGTGGAGATCTCCAGTTCTTTATTGGTTATTGGTTGCATGCGCTCCAAATAGAAGTTTCTAATCTGGAATCACCAATCACGCTACGGTTAAGCGTATTCTACTCCGAAAGTCTGTGATTCGAATAAAAATCCTCAAGACGCGTCAAATGTGTAAGAACACTCGAATCTCGCGATAAGCTTTCTGCGCAAGTAATATTTCTCTAAATTTCACGTATTTTGGTAACTATCTTTGGCACATTGGCCCTGGGTCTTTGTAAGGAGAAATTGGTCGTTTGAATGGACCAATAAGAAATAGGTTACTGAGACACAAAATTTCTGTAATTCGCAAGCAGCTTCCCAAAACTCGTATGAACTGCAACCTTGCAGTCGTTGAAGTGGATGTAAGCTGTAATAACAGCCGACATTTTGTGGCGAAAACTTTTCAGCCCCACTTTGTTTCAGTGTATTACGTGCACATTTTCAGCTGTGCTTCGTGGTTATTGGCAGCGTCTTTGTGTAGAAGCGTTATTGACAGCATTTGACTGCGCCAATCTGAACAAGCTGATTGCGACATCACATGTCAGTAATTACCGGGTGGAACCCAAATACACTGACAGTTAAAACCACCCAATCATTGACAATGGAGCAGAGATGCAGATTTGCCAGTAAGGTATTAAATCAAATTGGTGCAAAACTTTTTGAAAAAAATCAGAGGTCCCTGGATACGTCTTCTGAAATACGATCTCGATCATGCATACACGCACGATATATATAAATAAATAAAAAGTATATATACAGAAAAACTCTGTTAAAAAGCTTTTGAAGGGACTGAGGAATTCAAACTTATTACCAGGGAATAACTTTTTAAAAGGGTCGATTTGTTATTGTTCTAATGATGATGGTAGACATAATTCGAACTTATTATGGGGGGAAACTTGTTATGTGGGAAACTTCTTAACAGAGTTTTACATAGCGAAATTAGGGTGTCTTAAAATTTCTGTAATAATACAGTCATGGGCGTGTACCTGAGCTAATATGTTTCAAAATACATCCAAAAAAAAAAAAAAAAAAAACGGTGTTTTTGTCGTTAACATACGATGCGCAGGGAATATTGTGGCACCAGACATTTTCGTAATTTCTTCATCTGCCTCTCTCTCTCTCTCTGTCTCTCTAGGGGAGTTTACATTAAGTAACCTGTCGAATGTTAGAGTTTCTCAGTCACGCAAACAGGTTTACTTTATTACCAGGTAACGTCTAAGCGACTAAATGAATTTCAGGGTCTCGTGACTTATTGGATACTTGAAAACTGTACTTGTGTTACAATCTGAAAGTCTCACGTAGAAATTTTTTCCAGTCCTTGCTAACAAAGTTACTTAATATAACCACTTAATGTGTAGGTAGGGATATTTTTGCTCCACTTTGCTTCATTGGCTTATATACACATATACAGCTCTGGTACTTGGTGAATGACTGGATGTTTTTAGTTCTTAAGAGGGATTGTTAGACAATTTTATCATATTTTCAGCTACTGAGCCATCACGTTTATTCTAATTGTGTTATCAAAATTTTCTCATCGACAAAGCGTAGGATATATTGCTGGTAAACTGCTTGTCATACATATTAATGGGATCATTCATTAATTTGTCATGCAGAATCATTGCAAGATAATTCTTAAAAGTTATCCTATAAGTAGGGCTAGGAAAAATTCGCGAATTAAATTATCTGCATGCTAGAATCCAATGTCCTATGCATACTCAAGCCCCCTCTATTCGTTCATTGTCTGTTGTCTGAATGAGTAGCAGGTAATGGACAAATAGTAGGACTTCAGTATACACAGGATAACGGATTTTCATGTTGGTCGTTGAACTCGTGATATATTCATAGCCCTACCTATAATTCCCTTGTAACGATTTTACATGGCAAATTAATTAAAGATTCCATTATTATATATGTAAAATAGTTTATCATGAATGTATTCTACAATTTGTTGAAGAGAAAATTTTGATTAATACAATTTGAATAAATGTTATGGCTCAAAAACTAAAAATACAAAAAATTGTCTAACACTCCCCCTTAAGAGTGCACAGACATGTAGTATCGTAGTAACCTTGTCTTGATTGGCGCAGTGAAATAAGTCACGCCTGTACTCAAGACACGCAACGAATAACCAAGAAGAAAATTGAAACAAAATGGCGCAAAAATCTTTTCGCCAAAAATCTGGTGCCCCAAAATATTAATCACCTAATATTTAAATGGAACCCCTGATTATCAATGTTTGTACCATTTTGTTTTGGTGTCTCCCCTGCTCATCGACAGCTGTGCTTTATGGTTATTGGTAGATGCACGAGTATTTCGCGTATTCATCTGGCAACAGTCTAGACTTCTCAGACCAATACACACACTGGCCAAAGTCAAATATCCATTGGCTTCTAACCGTAACACAGGTTTACCCCCCCCCCCCCCAAAATTATTTCATTATTTTTCACAGGCTTGCAGTCGTCAAATGAATGTTAGAACAGGTGTCGTCTAATCACAGAAGGTGTAGTGACATCATTGGCATTCAACGTGATCTAGAATCAATACGCGAAATAATCGTGCCCCTAGTTATTGGCGTCGTGTCGCTGTTCAGACACGTCTTATTTGACCGCACCAATCACAACATGGTTATTCTGACACCACAGTCTGCGGTTTACCATTGGAACGTCAAGACGAGAAAGAGTTGAAACCTCCAATGACTGACCACGAAGCAGAGCTGCAGATGCGCACATAAAGCATTGAAACAAAGTGGAGCAAATTCTCATTGAAGAAATCAGAGCTCCCCATATAGTACGTAGAAGCCACAGTGGACTCACCCCTGAAGTGGGCCGGGTGCAGGTGAGGCGGAAGGCCGACGGCCCCATAACCTCCCAGCAAGGGCGGCACCCTAGTCTCCTCCAGCAGCAGAGGGAGGCGGCCAGGCTCGGCTCCGGGGGCGGCGGACGTCGGGTACACGGCCAGGGGGCGCGTCGGCCTCGGCGGGGGCGGTGGCGTCCTCCTCCCCGCCTCCGGCGACCGCAGGATGTCGTCTATCAGGAAGGATTTCATCGGACAGGAGGTTCGTCCCTGTGTTGTCGTCTGCTAGGGGAAGAAGATTCAGACGACGACCATCTCACCTCACAAGAACTTCTTGGAGGTTCGGCCCGTCTTCCCTGTACTGGGGAGGATCTTCGGCGGAGTGAAGGAAGGGTAGACGCTGACCAAGGGAAGGTGTTAGCGGACTCTACGTCGAAGATGGTCTGCTCACCCGGCGATGTGGCGCGCTTGATTGACGCGTATAAGACTTTTCTCTTGAGACACGACAGCGGGAAAGTGAGTATGGAGGGGGAGGGGGGGACGAGATTCGTTATCAACCTGTCGACGCGCAGAGGAAGATCCACGGACGAGCGAACGATGCCACCGAGAGACACTCCGATACTGCGCCCTCTTGCCAAGCGACTCTTCCCAATTTTTTTTTTTCAGAACCCATGTCGTTATCACCCCTTTCCTCCTCCCCCCTCACCCACCCCCTTTCCCCACTCTCGGACTACGGCGGACGGGCTCGGATTGTTTCCTGCGACAGTTTCGCGATAAGATACAACTCTCGCGCCGTCGGCGGCCGCTTGTTGGTGGGACCTCCGCGCGTTGACAGCCAACCAATCAGCTCCCGGCTAAGTGCCGCCCATCCAGGGGCATGCTGACAGCTATCGCTCATCCCCACCTCCCCACTACCCCCTCTGAACTACACAGTCAACTTCCTCTATAACACCCTGTGAACCACTGCGTGTGATAAACATTGCTTCTCTGGTGCATCGCTGTCGGGAAAGTCCTGTCCATCGCGCGGTGGTTGTCTAACCCTCGATCCATGCACCACTGGCTGTAAGTACTACGTCGTCCACGAGGACTTTTGTCACGTTTATTTCACATATAACATTAAAAATAGCTTTATAATTTATTTTCAAACATTGCCACACCGCTTTTAAGACCGCGGGTTGGGGGAAGGTGAAAGGGTTTTACGGCATTTCAATAACGAGGTGTTGGAGCCCATGAAGGGACAATACATCATATCCGAGCCAGGATTCGAACCCAGGACCTCTCACACCGTAGACCGTCGCCTAACCGACTGCGCTACGGAGGCAGGCCCAATGGTTTGGGCACTGAAAAAAAATAAACTTGTTGGCATCCGAACCTGACCCCATAATATGTTGTCCATAATAATCGTACTACGATATCTATGGAGCATAAAAGGAGACTTACTCCGAGCTATGTTGCGACATCGTGCACGAAAAATGTCATAGTAGGTCTACGACTTCATGCAACACACACTTATGTCTCCAATTTCGCGAAGGATTCCAGTTGTGCGCTTCTTATACTTCTGATCCTTGACATCCAGTATAGTAGTTGTCTACCCTGGCAGTCACGCTTATGAGTTTCGTGATACAAAACTTCAGTGAGTCCCACTTCAATGCACCTCGAGATCACTGATGGCCGAAAGTTCCCATTATCTTTACCAGCATGCCCTTGCCTTCTCCATTTATCCTTCACCACCTTGCTGCCCTGCTTGGGACCTTCTCCAGCTCTTCAATTCCACATACGAATCCCACTTTGCTTAGAACGAAAATAGTGATTCAGCTCAAACTTCAAGGTAAATTTACACAAAGAAGTCACTGAAGAGGTAAATACAATCTTCCCCTTACCCCTTCCACCTAAGTCCTCTAACACCAATCCCAAATCACTCACACCTCCACCAACCTCTCTCCACATGTTCTTCACCGAGCAATGCCAATCCGTTAAGTCTTCATAAGGTCTTAGTCGCTGGTTGTCCCCGACATCACAATCGTCTTCGTCGCTCGCTGCCACCGACGTCACACTCGTCGAGAACATTCTCGTCTTCCAAGTCGCGGAACTCTACTCGGAAGTGTGTGAACTAGAGGCTCCGAAAAATTGCAGGACTCAGCGTAAAATCGCAATTTTGCAGGATGGAATGTAAAGTGGAATTGGCAGCAGTTACAATTAGCCAGGCCTAAATCAAGAACAATGAGTAAAGAAACTACACCTCTGTTGTCAATAATAAGGACGTACAACCACAATGAAGGTTGGTTGTTCTGAGGAACATGCAAAGTGACGATAAATAAACATCTACAACGATTGGAACTTTGTCCTTCCGGATTAAATGACACCTACGCAGGGAAGAAAGTGTGACTATCATCCGATTCGATTAATTGAAAACATGGAGTCGCCTCCATTATTATACGTGTATATTTCTATCTGTACACCTGTAGCAACTCCCTGTAGGAAATTGTGAATTGAAATGACATCAGAAACAAAAATAGGTCCACATTCGAACACACCCAGACACACCATTATTGCGAAACAAGCCCCAAAGTCGGAGTATTATGAAAACGTCAACAAGTAGGCAACACATGTGCCACGGAAGTTACATCTCGATATGCTTACGAGGACCACAGACGATTAACAAACCGGATACAATTTATGGAAAGCTCCTTCAGCGAACAGGTCAAGATAATATGGGACCATCTCAAACATTCTCCACGTAAACAGCTTCTTGTCCTTGGTATATATAACCTTTATTACACTCGAAAATGTCATTGCTGGCCTGTTATCTGCCAGCACTATAGCTTTGCAAAGAGGTGCCGCAGAGTCAAACATTTCGCGAGTGGATGTTTGGCGAGGGAGGGGGGGGTGGTCGGAGCCCTGCCCCTAAGCCTCTTAAAGCATTGTTCATCCTTAAAATAATAAAAATTCTTAAAATTGTATATTCAATTTTTAGGTTACGAAACTCCTAATATAGCACCGTTTTAATCTAAAAATGGCCCTGGACCACCAATTTTTGGCTTGAGGTGTAATTATACCTACTTTCTAAGGCATGCCCCCAACAAAAATACTCCAGTGTCGAATGAACGCCAGGAACTAGGTCACGGGCCGGTAACCCAACAGCCCTTGTCGCGAATTATCAGGAAGTGCTGCAGCGCCATCAAAGAGCTGCTGACACTTGTTGCTAGAAGCAACCATTCCGAGCTCGCCACGTGAAATATAATGTGTTATTTATTTATTATTGTACACGCTGATCCCAGGTCTGAGATATGGAACATGTCGATGATATACCGGCACATCGAATAAAAATACGTTACAAATATAAATGAACATTTAAACGAGACCGTTATAGAAATGCATTGTAACATAAGTGAAACACTTTACAACAATAGCAAATACACGATACAAATATGGAAGATTATGTGCCAGATTAATCGTAAGACATATCATAATTAAAACAGAAGAAAAAAGTATAAAAATTGAGTAAAAACAATTTACACCTGGCAAAACATCTGTAACAAAGTGTTGAAAAGACATAGACACAGTTTTTTTTTTGACGGAAGTTCTCGATTTGTACCACCACATATGCGCATATCCGAAAAGAACACTCACTTCAAATTATGTCACTTTGGGTTTAAAAATTGAGCTCGCTTGCTAGAAACTTGTCTTCAGGCTTCTCAAAATGGTTAAAACCCATGTTTTCAGACTGACGTGTTTGAAAAATACCGACCTATACCAAACGAAAAGATGTACTATAAACATAAGTACAACTTATCACTATACTTCCAAAAATATAATAAATGCAGTCACAGCTAAAACCCCGATATAAGATAATAATATTTAATAGTAAGGCGCTGGCGAGTGGCTTTCACGTAAAGGTGATAGTGTATTACGTATACAGTTCAGTGGCACCCTTACTGGTTAAAATATTTTGTGCCTGACAGATAGACGCAGCCTTATTCGGGAAACACCTAAAACACAGTCAAATTGGTATTTATGTTTAAAAAATCTTAATAAATTAAGATCACGTATTTCAAAGGAAAACATAAAACAGAAAACGTGTACCACAAATTATTTTATAATTTGATTCGTTCACGTTTCTTATTTAACAATAACAGTTTCATCCACAAACCAACTAATTTGAAAGTTCAGCAACATCTCAGTTTTCGTCATCATCTGGAAGGCCATCGGGAATTTATCCAAAGAGCGTAAACGTGAGAAAAACGCAGATATGTACACAAACAAGTTTAAATCCAAATTCCGCAAATTCACGGGTCCAGGTACATGATTGATGAAGACGCATAGGTGGATTGCGCAGATCACGACCCGAAAGATAACTGTTGGCTTATTGTCTAGGTGTAAAGTCGTTAAGATTTATTTTCTTGGAAAACATTTTACATCATTTAACTATTAAGTATTAGTCTGAGATTCCTGCTGAGTGTAACATTACTAGAGTGTGTTGCAGTCTCCCTCCCTCTTCTCTTCTAAACTTAAACACACAAATCTTATGGAAACTTACGGTAACTCGAGAGAAAATTCAACACTACGAGTGCGTGGTAGATAAATAAACGCTGAAAACATCAATTGATTTCTACACTTTTTTCGAAGCCAGTATGGATAAAATACTCAATGACAATCCTAGATAATGCTATTTGCCAACTTTATGCTTAAATATTTATCCAGAATTACTAATTCGTTACGCGTTGCATGAGGTTCCGGCGTCAGAGATTGTGCCTCAGAAGTTCGTAACACTGAAAACAATTTTTTTTTAACGTTGGCTAATACTATTGTCTAATATTGCTGTTGTTTAATTTTCGCAAATTGGCTTCAAGAAACCTACAGTTATAGATTAATGCTTTTACCGTTGAATTATGTACCACGCCCTCTTAAGTAGTGTTAATAAATGTAAAATAAAATCTGACACCATACTACATTCGTAAAAAAACATTGAAGTCAGTAATAAGCCACAAGTTTCTTTTAAAAAAATTAAATAATAATTAACGGAACCATAATTAACTTGTTGGCATCTTACCCTGAGTTACCTTATATTAGAATACAACTCTGACCTTTAAATTTTATTTACATCATAGATTATTAAATGAGCACGGAATTTCACAGTTTGAAGATGTAGCTAATAAATGAATGATATGTAGAATTAATTAAGTAAATGTAGAACATTCGAAAAAAATATTGTCGTCTTGAGAGAAGTCGGTTAACTACAGAAACCAATAAGAGAACTGAGCGTAATGCCAAACGTGAATACGAAATGTATAACCACATTTGCATGTTTCACATTTTTCAGTTCTTTGTCAATTGCTAATAAAAATTTAAACAAATCATTACTCTACGAATTCTTAATATCTTGGGCATATTTCCCGAGATAAAATTGTACAAATAAAAAAAGATAAGAGTCGTGGATGGATGTGATGGTTATAATTTTCGATAAAACTGTAATGATGTCGTCACTTTGAATGGGAACACAAGCACGACTGAAACCTGGAAGCAAGTGTACCCTAAGGGCGACTATAGCTCGCTCATTTCTTGTCTCTTCGCCTTTAAGACCGTTGGTTCCTATCTACTCAGTTTAGAGAAAACATTCATTTTACCTTATTACAAGTGAGCAGATATCGTAAATCCTTAACATAAATGTGTCGGGAATTTCGTTTAACGTGTAACCTAATTTTTTGAAGGAATGTTTTTATAATTTTGGCATGCAGGTAATTTCCTAAGAAAAATTTCGGTCAGTACAAGGTTGCGTCGTTTGCTATAGGCGGTTCGGGATAAAGTGAGCATTCAACTCAAAAAAGCCCTGCTAAAGTTCTATTTTCAGCAAATTTGTATCTATCCGCACGTAACGGCCAACGACGGGAAATGCCCAACATCTATGGACACGGTACTTACTCTTGCGCATGTAAGATAAATTCTGCAGTCGGTAGGTACCTATAGGTACATTTTGATAAAAATAGTTAATTAATTATATAATGTACAAGTACGTAGATTTCGGCTGATTTTGTTTCACTGTTATTCTATTTAAATACGAAAACATACACTGAGCTATAATGCGTGATTTCGCTGCCAACCATACAAGCAGTAACGCAACTATCTTATGTTGAATTAAGGTTAATTCTACTACAGGGTAGAAAGAAAATGTGTTTTCGTATGGAAGAGTTTGGCACAGGGAATATTTCTGCCACATAGTTTCGCTGCTATCGCAAAGGGACCAGAAAAATACGAAACTGTAGAAAAATTTAATTTAAATAGGCTTGGGAATGACAGAAGTAATTAAACTTAATTTTAATTATCAACTTTATGTAACTTATAATCAAGAAAATCTCTGTGATTGGTCAGTTTGTACACATTAGTGACACCAGTACTCAAGCGGCAGAAATTTTCCCTGTGGCAAACTTTTAGCATTTATATTTTTAACTTGTAGTAGAATATAACTTAGTTGAATGACGTACAGTATTTTTCAAAGGTTAAATTTTTAGTGCTCACTTTGTCACTAACGACCCCTACCTTCAATTATCTGTAATGATATTGTCATGTGACTGCTTTGAAAATTGTGTGATTGGAGAACACAAAGTGTCGCCATCTTGAGAGCGAGAGCGAGGTCGTCTCTTACTATCTCATCACTAGTGTCATCGTATCTATGCACAAAGAACTCCACTGACGCCAGTCTTGCCATTCATGACAACTTGACCACATTTTAACTCAGATTAACCATTATTTGCACCTAATTTTGGTTTCCCCGCCACTTATTCATATCATGTAACTTACAAATATAGTGTTGATGCGAAATTCCATATCAATATTCTGGGCAATCAGTCCTCACGTGTAGAGGAACAAAACATGTCATGAGAACGGAAACGGTACGTTTTCGGTCCTATGTCCATACAATATGTTTTGTTCCTATAAACGTGAGGACTGATTGCCCAGAACATTAACATGGTATTTTGCAACATCCTGTATTTTCGCTGCCCATTTACCTTATCATCTATCGTCTGAGGTCACAACTAATATGTATATATTATGTAAAGTCGGTGCCTAACATAAGAATTCCATTTTTTTATTTTTATTATATATATATATATTTACGATTCTGAAGGCTGTTATGTATAACCTTCAAATCTCTTCACAAAAATGCTTTTAATTTCGATGGTATGCACAGTTTCAGAGCCAGCTGAGAATATTTGCTCAAAAATCACTTGTAGCAGAGGAAAACACTGCTTATTCCATGTCAACAGGTGTAAAAAGGAATGTGAACACATATGTCAAAAAAGGGAATTCTTACATGAGATAAACAGTATGTGTGTACGTATATTATTATTATTATTATTATTATTATTATTATTATTATTATTATTATTATTATTATTATTATACGAGTCTGGTTCCTACCAGGCAAAGTGTAGTTCAATGCACAGGTATTTTAGAATTCTTAGCCCTTCTTTGCTCCATATTGCTTTCATACTCACACAACGGGCTCTCCTGTCATCAGTCCAGGTTTTTCCGTTTAGACAACTGCCCAATCAATAATTTTCTATCTAAAAACGTTTCTATCTTCAACTTCGTGTTGTATTATTCGAGCTTTCTCCGGACAATCTTTAACTGTGATGAAACACTTTATTATTTCATTTATTCTTTTCACACACACACATATATATATATAATTGTAATTCATATATATATATATATATATATATATATATATATATAAGTGTGTGTATTATGTATGTATGTATGGACGTATGTGTGATGTGTCCTGCTGGAAGGCACATTGAAAAGTACTTACTTTACCGTGAGTAGCCAGTATCAGTTGGTCTCCACATAAACAAGATATAAATTTTAAGTTTTGTGCAAATTAATGCTAAAACGTCTTCCAAATTTCTTTTCCTTGTGCGAAAACTAAAAATAACTTTTCTTACGGTAGGAGTTTTTTTGTTAAAACAACAAATTTAGTTTAGAATTTTTTTTTCACGTAAAAGGAATATTTCACAATAAATGTACAGTTCCTTAATTTTTTTTTATTACTAGCGTGGTCATTTTGTTTATCTATTGTAACGACCCCTGAGGGGGTGAGCAACACCATAGTTACACCACTGCACCCTAATATCACCCACCAAAGCAATCATTCAGAAAATAATTTGCCCACCTGCCAATGTTACAGGAAAATGTAAACACTCAGTATCAAGTGGCTTGATGCTCCAGGGGATGAACTTAATGGAAAAAACCAATAGAATTCAATATAAACAATTTATTATATTATAGAAAAAGGTAACAAGGTACAAAATATTTTTATTAATTTCACCAAGGTATTGGATCAATGTTCGCCGAAAATACAGAAAACTCTCACTTTGAATCATATGAAAATTTACAATGTAAAAGTGCATCCAAACTAGCACTTACATAGATCCTTATAAATGACATTCTCAGTTTTATGTAACATCTGGTACAATATCGACATTTAACACACTATAAACATTATTCCCTTATGTACCAAAGTAATTAACAAGGCAATAACAATTTGCTCATGTTTACTGTTTAAAATTACCAAGTCATTGAATGACATTTTCCCTTTTAACACATAGGATGCGACCGGGATATCTATAATTAAACATGCTCCTAAGGAAGAAAACCTTGATTTTTACTAAGTTCACGACGCCACGCAACATTATAGATACTCATTATCCATCACACAAATTTCCAAAATATGCCCAAAATATAAACAAATAATGATATGCCTAGTGGGCGATCTGACCCCAATTTCGGCCCTTTTATGTCCTCCAACACGGCGCAGTAACTATCCTCAATAAGCCTCCCATGGAAAACATACTTAACTTTAAATATTTCGTCGATGCCTCGCAG
>PNEQ01118846.1:0-46012 GCA_003012365.1 Medauroidea extradentata
ACACGTCTTCAGCAGCTGAAATATCGGTAAAGCAGTTCCATTCAGCGGTATAGAGCCTGAACCACGTCATCTACAAACTGTGATGTTGGATAAATTAATGTGGAATTCCAGTAACGAACATCAACCCTAAGTGAAACCCTGTAACCAAGAGAAGCCGGAAATTTCAACTGGAATTTATTACCACGCTGAATTTTTTTTTTTGTTTTTTAATAATAATGGACTAACCCAGGCTCTATTCTGCGTAATTTCATGCTTTCTGTTGTATATGGCACGGTATATTGATTGTAGTATTGTTTCTTTCCCTAAATTCACAAACCATACCTCTCTAAGTTAACATGTTATTTTTGTGTAGTCACGTTTAGGTTCATTTTGGTTAAAATTAACAATAAATTTCACATCTGAATTCAATACTAAATTGTTGTTAAACGTAAGTTTTTTTAGTACGTCACTTCCAGTAGAGTCAACACAACACCTTTACGTATATATATATATATATATGAAAGTTTTACTATTTTACTCCACACGTAAAAGTGAAAATAAGCAGTAAAATGTAATATACTAGAGTATACTACAGGTACTATGTTCGGTGTTTCTTTCTCACATTTTACTCTAGCTTTTGACGGCCGCTGCGCCGCCTGCCGATGTGGAAGAGACGTAACATTATACACACGTTGCCGTCTTCCTTGACCCTTGTCAATGTCAAATAAACACGGCTAAATAGCGAGCAGCAAGAGCGAGATAGCGCAAGAGAGCGAGAGCGTGGGAATGAAGTGTTGACAGCGGATTCACACATTACGTCCCACTACGCAGGAACTGAGCTGTCATTCTCGAGTTGCAAACCAATTACCTTTCTCGCAGCTACATTGCTTTGCCGGCTGCCGCCGCTCGTGACAAAAATATGTGACATTATCAGTTACGACCAGCAGGCTGGAGAGTGTGGAACAGTAAGAAAAAAATCCTGCCTTAATTGATTATACCGCTGCACGTCTCTACCGTCTCTGTTGGAAAATAGTGAGTGAAGTGAATAGAAGTCTCCACGCAGTAAGCCATCTTTATTCTTAGTGCAGTGATGAAGTAGAACAAGTCGACAGTACTTAAGAGTGTTTTAAAAATGGCAAGTAGTTCTACCGGTGTGCGGTATAGTACTTTTAAGAAATGGAAACATGAACTCGATCCACAAAATATGTGGCTCAAATGTGAAGAAAGTGCAGGAAATGTGACATCCGTGTATTGTGAATTGTGCCGTCAAAATGTAACTTCACTTCGTGATTCGCGGAACTTTAACACAGCATTTATAAAGGGTATTAAAGACTCTGCTCTAAAAAAGGACAACTGTGTTAAACATGCTGAATCAGAAATGCACAAGTATGCTTGGAACTTTCTTAATAAACCTGCATCAATTCAAGAATTCTTTGTCAAAACACCTGCAGGCAAGGTAATGGCACCTGTTAGTGGTAAAACAAAAGATCGGGTAGAAAAACTCGTAGACATTGCTTATGTCTTAGCTCAAGAAGAAATAGCATTTAATAAATTTCAGAAACTAGTCGAACTAGAAAAACGCCATGGTGTTGAAAATGGCGAAACATATGCTACAGTGCCAAAGTGCGAACAATTCACATCTTGCATTGCAACCACTTTGAAAATTGAATTGATAAATGACTTGGCAAATGCTGATTATTTAACTATTTGTTGTGATGGCTCCACTAATGTCAGTGTTACCGAAAAAGAAATAGTTTTTGTGATGT
This sequence comes from Medauroidea extradentata, assembly GCA_003012365.1. Lineage (NCBI taxonomy): Eukaryota > Metazoa > Arthropoda > Insecta > Phasmatodea > Phasmatidae > Medauroidea > Medauroidea extradentata. Next base: position 1,746 of record PNEQ01118846.1, read on the forward strand.
TCATCAACCAAGATACTTGTGCTGTTAAGTTCAAATATTTGAAAATCTCTGATTTACTGAACTGCTCTGCTTCTGCAATTTTTACCAGTTTGAAAGAAATCTTGACTGAATTTGGTGACACAAATTTGAAAAAAAAAAAAATAAAATAAAATAAAATAAATAAAAACTTGTTGGTTTTCTGGCTGTAAATTTTGAACATATACATGGTGTTTCTGCTGAACTTAAAAAACTCTGTCCGTGGCTGTTGGCAATCCATTGCCTTAGTCATCGCCTCGAGCTAAGTGTAAAAAACTACATACAGTCAACCTATCTCACCAATGTATTCAAAATTCTGGGTGAAGTCCACGAGTTCTATTCGGAAAGTCCTAGTCGCATCCATCAGTTTCAAGAGCTAGCTATGGTTTTGGGTGAAGAAAACGCCACTTCTGTCCCATCTAGTCGAGTACATGGTGTGAGGTGGGTTACACATAAAAATAAATGTCTAGAAGTCTTAGTAAGGAACTTTAACGTCATTGTGAGTCAGTTGGAAAATTGGGCAACAGGAAATAATCCTCAGGCTGTAAAACTGTCTGGTATATTACGAACAATGAAAAGTGCAAAATTTGTAGCATGGGTATTGTTTTTTAAGGACATTTTAAACCATTTGTCAAAACTCTCACTAGTGTTTCAGTGTGATGACATTGACATGTTGTATGCTATGACGATTTTGAAACAACTATATTTATTACTAGCCAGTATGAAAGATGGCCATTTCGGTGAAGCTTTGAGTGGACTTCTCAAGCCTGATGTGGAAATGGAAGAAGATGGTGGCCTCACTTACAAGGGAATTTCTTTGACACACTGCTCTTCAATTGAGATATTTAAGGAAAATGATAATGATGTTCTTAGTCAGCTGCAGGATGTAGTGTACAAGAGATTTTCTGATCTACAAGAGAATGATCTCATAAGACATGGAATGAAAATTTTACATGATAAGATGTGGCCCACTGACGAAACGAACTTACACATTTATGGAGATGACGAAATCAATTTTTTGTGCACACATTACAAGGAAGTGCTGGGAGCGAAAGGTGTAACACCTGATGGTGTATGTGAAGATTGGCAAGACCTCAAAACATTTCGGTTATCTAACTTGAGGCACATAACTGGAAATTAATTTTGGACACTGATTTGTAAAAACTACAAACAACATTTTCCAAATTTGGTGCACATCATTAGCATTCTGAGACTTTTTCCTGTCTCAAATGCAAAGGTAGAGAGGGCTTTTCCTACCATGAAGAGAGTTAAAAGTGATTACCGGAACAGGCTGAAGACTGAAACTCTCTACAACTTAATGAGAATTTCTATCGAAGGCCCAGAGTTAAAAAACTTATCTTCTAAAGAAGCTACTGAATTGTTTTTTTAACGAAAAATCCTGCCGTCCAAATACAACTCCATGTGGACCACGCCCAGGTACATCAAAGGAGTAATGTACTATATGGTTGTGGAGTGTGGACTGTGGACTTGATGACAGTGTCTGGCTTAAGAGAGAGAAAATTTATCTTTCAGTGCCAGCTGACAGTTCCGTAAGTTTAGCTTGTCTACAATACCAAAATGTATCTGTGACTTGTATTTGTATTTTTTATAGTTTATTTTTCTATTATTTAATTGGTATTTTATGGTTTAAAGATTAATGATGCTACATACTAGTAAAAATAACTTTTAAATTAACTTGTTCTTTATAATTTTTCTTGTCGTGAAAACTGCTACACAATTTTTCTCTATTGCTATACATTCCTAATTATGTATAGCATTTTGCTATGCATGTGCAAAAAAGTAAATTAAACACTGCTTGCCACCTGCCTAATTTGAAGTAAAACACTGCCACGTTTTCTGCAATGTTTTCAAATACAAAAATTTTATAGACGTAGCACATGACAATGTTCTTCAGTGTGAATTATTTCATTTATGTAAGTCAGTTACTTTAACTACCGTATATAATCCCGTTTGATGCAAATTTGGACTTCGACATACTGTTATAAAAAAAAGTCATAATCTATGTCTACAAAACAAAATATATCTCGTAAAAAGTATAAAAATTATTTAACCAATTAAAATGTTGGGTGAATTCCCCTCCCACGGCTCCTTTAAAACTATTTAATTTCGAATATGTCTTATTTTCGTAGATAAACAATCCCTGCAATGCTATTCAAGCGCATGTAGGAACTCTTAGAACGTTGGAACTCACGTCTGTTACTGCACGATTGGAACTGCGGTGGCGCCCTGCCTCGGCCGCTGTGCCGCCACACAGGGCTGTACTGCGGGTTAGCATACGCGAGGTTCTGGCAGGCGGCGATGTGTATTGCAGGCCCTGCGTCGCAGAGCGTGGAGGCGCTGGAGCGGCTGATGGAAGCAGGTATGAACGTGGCGCGCCTTAACTTCTCGCACGGCACACACGAGTACCACGACACGACCCTGGCCAACATCCGCACCGCCGTGCATAACTACAGCCGCAAGATCAACAGAGTGTATCCACTGGTTGTCGCCCTGGACACCAAGGGTCCCGAGATACGCACCGGCCTGCTCACTGAGGTAGACGACCAACACACGTCTAATAGTAGCCAATAATAATACCAGACAGTCTTTCTTTGACGCAATGAAGGCATGTTTACCTTCCACACTAAGCTATTACCGGGTACACATAACTACTAAAATAGATAGCAACAACAACAATAATAATGATAATAATAATTAAAATAATAATATTAATGATAGAACAAAAAAAGCAATTACTTCATACTAAATAAAAATAATAGTTCATACATAATAAATGTGGGATAATGGATAAACCCTAAAATTTAATGTATGCCTTACAAAAAATTACTGCCAGGAAATCAGAACACTTTGAGGTAAACGAGTAAAGAATCAACAGTAAGTCCGACTGTACGATACGGATTGTTTGTTTTCTTATGATTGTTACTGCTTATAATTTATAATTTAAAAAGAATAATAATAATTCCTTCATTTATGTGGAGAAATTAAGGCTATGTGGCTTTTTTTTTTACAGTGTAACAACTTTACATTGTACATATTCTCATTTTTATAAATACGTATACTTGAACATACATAAAAAAAGCAAAATAAATAAACAAATTAATAAAATAAAAGCGATAATGATATTGGATATGTTTAAATTACTGATTAATATAGTGATTTTTAACACTCACATAAAAAAAAACAAGTATTTCTTCGGGCCTTTACGCTGACAAACGTAAGTTTCAAAACACTGTGAAATTTTTATATGCTCTGAAATTCCAGATCTGTTCCTTGTCCCCACCTTCTAACAGAGCCGAGAGGGCTACCGCTATTAGCAAAGAACTGTAAGAATGGTGTAAAGTTGTATGAGACTGGGAAGAAGCAGCGGTGGAATGAAGACGAGTGAGAAAATAGGAGTGCTCCGACAAAAAAAAAATCATCCATTCTGCGATATTTGCTATACTCCCCACATGAAAATGCCCGTAGGTGCACGCATGCAAACACTCTCTCTCTCTCACTCACACACGACCACACAGAATTTTTAATAGCACATTTAGCCAGTAAATGTGTGGCGGGTTCAAATTATTAATATTGTCACGTGGCAACACTCTTCCAAAAATATATACTCGTCTTGAAATAGGGACGATCTGTTTTTGATTCCCGGCTGAGCTTTACTAATTTTATTTTTCCAAGTTTTTCAAGTTCACTCCCGACAAATACTGGGTAGTACCTGAATACAGACCCTGGTCGATTCCCTTCTTTTCCCTGCATACCTCTATCAAGAATTTTAAGCTTTCCATGGGGGATGGTGTGTAAAACCCCGAAAAGGAAAATAAAAGTGGTACACTAGGTATTCAACGAATGACCAACTTACTGACACACCTTTCGTTTTTGTGTGATGTGCACATGACCGTGGGTGCAATAATTTAATGCAGTAAATCACCGTTAAAATATCATCAGGTTTTTAACACTTTGACGACTTTTTAATAACCTTTTTTTATCCATTTTCACTCCTATATATTTATATACATCCCTAACCCGAAAACAGTTACGTGTTTTCTCTCTTTTGCAGCTCTGTTCAACCAATACCACACATGGGTGTAATGATGAGAGCTAAACAGCTTGGAAAGCAATTTTTAACTCTATAGAACATAACACACACAAAATGATAATGTATGTTGTGCATAGCCTTCAGAATACAAAAATAAGAATCCTATGTTTACATGTTTTATTCATTGCAAACATATATTTTAAACACATTTTTGCTATTACATCACACACTTGGTTATTGAGTCCTTTCTTATTAAAAATTTTAAGCAAAACATTTTCTTATATAGTTGTTAACTCAGTGGTATGAGATTTTATTGTTTAGAATGATTCAGCAATACATTAGTTTGTTTCTAACAGTACCTACACAAATTCTTATTCAAGGTAAAGTATAAAACTATAGCTGTATGTAATTCGTATGAACGAAGTAACAACGTGTAAGTTTTGCAGTTCTCATTCAGCAACTCTTTGAAGTATATTTTTACAGCATTGATTCAGACACTTACTTATAATTCAATAAGTACTGAAGTATTAGTGATCTTTATGGTGTCTTTGTTTGCAGGGTGTCAATTCCCAGGTCGAGCTCAAGCAAGATTCAGAGGTTACACTAACCACAGACTTAGCTTTCAAAGAACGAGGAACAAGTGATTTACTATTCATCGACTACCCACGAATTGTTGACGTCGTTAACATCGACGACAACATTTACGTAGACGACGGGCAGATCGCTCTTAAAGTGAAAGAAAAAGGTGGGGAGCTGAAGTAGTTTACAACATTTAAATCGTTTGTTAATTGAATGTCTGACAATCACAGCCAGCACTGGGCTGTAACTGCCTGTTGACGTCTCCTGCGACAATATCTTATCGGTGATGGACTCATTAGGTATTAGGTACTATTCTGGACTGGAGCACTTGGTCGGGAGCGTACTCCCTTCACCGTGACGGAAAGGTTTGTTCGAGCCAACAAAATGTAGCATGTCCTTTAGAATTCATTGCCCGTATTTTTTTATTTACTTAATACCGTAAGTGACGAAGACTGAATCGTAACCAAAACTGAATGAAATTACTGAACAGAGAGAAAAACAACTGCATATGGGCACACCCTACTCTGAGTGCCGAAACTCTAATGAGTTTCAGTGAACTGTAAACTGAGTTTTCTTTCGAAACTATTCCACGTGCACTCATTATGTCAATGTACAAAAATTTGCACACGAATTCAGTGCTTGTCTCATAGTGGAGGCGCAGAGATTTCCTGTGTCTGTCAAGATTGTCCTTATCGTTCTTCAATACTGAGCCTCAAACGAACAAAACCACTATAGGCAGGCGATACTCTCAAACCATCTAACCCAGAATAAAACTGAATCAGATTAAAATAATTTAAATTAATTGATTTCTTATATCAAATCTCTATAAATTGCAGAGAAAACCAATTGGTTCAAGTATGATTTCAACCAAGTTACTCGAAATATTTACAGCATCAGAAATATATTTCGGTCTGCAAGTACGACTCAAAATAAAACTGTGTCAAAATACTTTACTAAACATACCTGTGCTTGAAGGGGTAGAAGTATGGCTGCAACCAATAACCCGGTTTGCCCATGACAGTTGAAGATAGACATTTTGATGAATTTCATACAACGGACATGTAATCAAATATACCTACATGAGTATGTCTTGGACGTCATTTAGGGGGGCAGGGAGGAGCAAATCCCCCCCCCCCTGGATTTAGAATTTTAAGTGAATAAAATATATATTTTGTATTTTGTTATTTAAATAATGCTAACTTAAGCATATAAAACTGAATATTTATTATTAAAGTTTCTAATTTATACATGCTTAATTAATGAAATAAATGTAGACAAGGTCACTGTCGCAGAAAAAAATCTTGCCCCCCCCCCCCCTCAATAAAAACCTGAAATGACGCCCCTGGAGAATGTGAAGAATGACCTGTGGTGTGCCTACTGCCGTGAACTTTGAGAAGAACGTGTAAGTTAACAATATGGGTGGTTTTGCAGGTGCCGACTTCTTGGTGTGCACAGTGGTGAATGGCGGCAAGATCAGCGGCGGGAGGGGCGTCAACCTGCCGGGAATCCCAGTCGACCTGCCAGCCGTCACAGAGAAAGACAAGCTAGATCTGGCATTCGGTGCCCAACGAGACTTTGACGTCATCTTCCCGTCTTTCATTAGAGACGCAAAGGGCGTCCGGGAAGTGCGGGATCTCCTAGGTGCATGCATTTGTCATGCTGAACATTGCTGGTAGACAGGGGGAGATATTTTTGTATACCCCAATCTTCCCTGGATATTAACCTTTTTAAAACCCTAGCATATATTAATAGCCGTATAGTGATGTTTGAAATGATGATTCTCAAGTGTCAGCAAAATGCTTATGTCTATGTAAACTGAGAAAATTAGTAATTAATAATATCTGTTAGCAGCAACAGCTTGTTGACATAACGTTCAGTGCTTGGATAGTGTGCACAATATTTTAACACATTTCATAATGTGGTTGTGTAAGTGTTGTCCTATATTTATTTCTTAACAACTAAAATTACACACTGGCTCAATTATGTTACATTTTGAGTATGCATCAGTATTTGCAAATCGTTAAGATAACATTTGGGAAAGGTGCGTAAACAAAGACATCGTGAGTGTGATTTGCGTTTTCAACTGAACTTTACTAATAGTGAAAATTCAGAGCCAGCAAGGAACTATCAGAATTTATGGGAGTTCAATGCAATATAAAAATTGTATTTAAACTGCATGCTTAGTTCCAGACAAATGTTAACAGCATTACTTGCAACTGTTGTCAAGCTTTCATGAGCTACAACACGCCTTGACATCGGAACATATAAAATCTTGAATGTGTTTCTGAAGAATTGTCCATCATACTACTTGTACCCCCAGATCACAGTCCGTTGTTATTGGCTGATGGATAAGAACAGGCTGGTTGCTGAGTGACCGTTTCCCATATCAAGTTTAAAAGGAGACATATTGTTACACGGGATACGCAAAGTATTGATCATTATCTGCCTTGCTTCGGAGACGGTCTGTATATTCCTGGCAATATGTGATTGGATGTCATCTTCTTGGAACACAGCTCCACGAAGTGAAACGAAGAGATTTAGGTCAGTGGTTAATATCTAGGTCTTCAGCATTGATTAGGGATTACACGATGTAAGCAAGGATCAGCGCCGGAATGAATGGGTTGGGGGAAAAACTTCAGATCCCCGAGAAAATCCGGAGACCGACGCCAGCGGGAATCAATTCCGGATCGTCTTGGTCACAGCTACAGGAAGTGTTCTCATAATCACCAGTCGCTATATTAAAAAATAATTATCGTTAAAACAGTAGAAATAATGGATCATGGCCTTAACTGAAAATCAGTGAACTGGCGGTCATCTCGCTGATTGCTCACCTCCAAGACACATTCCCTACTATTTCATAGGGTAATATTAAAGATAAAAGTACGTTTTACATGCTTGTACATTTTTACAAATACTGCGCAAAGTTGTTCACACCACGAAAAACTCACATTTTCACAATTTTTGCAAAATTTAGCTTAAATATTACTGGAGAACCTGAAATGCGTACACACGTGTAATGTTCTTTGAATGATAGTTCCAAGTTCATCATAAGCAGTTTTAGAATGAATATCTACACGCTGAAGCAGTTCACAGCACTTCGTAGCCTGATGGGCAGGCGGCCAAAGTATGGCCATAATTAGTGGTACCGATAGTACCGGTAACAAACGTAGCCTAGGATCTCCAGTTGCATACCAAAATATTTGCGTCATTCTACTATTCTGATTGGAGAAATAAAAAGGTAGAAAAGTTCAAATTAATTCTGGTAGCAACTCCTTACTGACCTCTCCTGGCACAACCGTTATTATGAAACATTTGTTGGCCCGATCTTAATTTTGCATTTATTGATTATACGCCCGTTAGTCCCTGGCAATATGTGGATAAGTTACGTCAAAGGTTACGTTATCGCTGTCAGCGGTCTGCCCCCTGACTTGTGACAGTTTTATACAACACTTCTAAATTACTGCCGGTCTAATTCCCGAAACTCATATGCGTCCCGACGCCTGAACTGACATCCGACATTAACATCCCGATCCGTAGTTCTTTGTGTCTATTCATCGTCTCCAAAATCGTTAACACCACCCCAGTCTTGCTCTTGTTTGGCGCCAAAATCCCCGCCGCTCGCCCTGTAGGCTTTGGTTTAGTTGTGCCTCTCGAGGACAGTAACGACCTACCTTTGCCGTATTTAGTACAATGTTAATTAAATTTCATTCCGTTACACTTCGACAACTACCCTAAATGTTTTCCTTAATTCCTTATTTTTTAAATATTATAAATATTCAAAATTTGTACCTTACATAATATAGGCTGGCTCCCCTCTCGGCCAGCAGTTAGGGAACGGAGGGGGGGGGGGAGGTTTACATGAGTGGGAGTGGGAGTAAGAAGGCCCAGATGCTTGTCCAAGTGCGCCTACTACTTCCACAGACACAAACTATATACATTTCTGTTTTTCCAAAATAAAATTCTTGAGATAAATATTGGCTTTATGAAAATGGTTTCATCGGCATTTTGAAATGATGACGAGGAGAATGAATGGTCGCACAACAGGTTTATTTTTATACAGGTGATTTATGATAACGTATTATAATTGGTGGATATTACTCCTATTAATTGAAGTGGCGACCATATGGCGCATCACATATTATCCCCATAACTCGTGCAGTATCACATGAGAGTGGGCAATGCATTCTGGAGGATAGTTCTTGTTTGTGACCATGTTGTAGCTTTATGTGCATATGTTTCTGACCCGAGGGAAAATTCTCTGCAAAGGAATGCAAGTTAGCAGGTGTCTGTATATCAACAACCATTGAATCGTGAAAGCTGATTTTGTCATGCCTGTCAACTATTGCCAAAATTCTTGTACTTAAGACAATGCTGAATGATCAATCACTTTTATACAGATGAGGGTCTTATAATTAGACGTCGTCACATTTTGTGGTCTGTATCAAGAATTTGGACTAATTCTGTTCTACACGTTTCGCTGCTTCCATACTTGATTCACTGCTGAATGTTATAATCCATATGACCAGTGATGTTGGGGAACAAAACACTTCCTTCACACAAACTAATCATTTGTATCCATTAAAGCCATGCACAATGTTAATGTTTAAGGGGAAGTGTTATAAATTTTTATTGTATTTTCAGTTTTTCGGCCATAACATTTATTCAAACGGTTTTATCACAATTTTCTCTTCGATAAAGCATAGGATATATTCTTGGTAAACTGCTTGACATGAAAAATATAATCATGCATTAATTTGTCACGCAGAATCATTGCAAGAGAATTCTTGATAGTTAACATATAATTCTATTGCAGTGATTCTGCATGACAAATCAATCTTTCCATAATTATTTATGTTAAGCAGTTTACCAATAAAATATCCTATGCATTGTCGAAGAGAAAATTTTGATAATACTATATGAATAAAAGTTATGGCTCAAAAACTTAAGAGACATACCACATCTAAAAGCATGTTACAACTTAGGATGCTCAATGTTCAGATAGCGATGCTACATTGTTTTTTCATGGTGTGGCATTTTCCAAATGTAACTAAAAAATCTTTCCTCACTTTACTCATTATTTGAGCCCAGAAGCCTCATCCCTCAAGCCAAGGTTCTGACAGATGCGTTAAGCTGAGCTAAATTGGTAAACTAAAGTACTGCTGTTTCCCGGTTTACTCGCAGGGGACAAAGGCCGCAGCACACTGATTCTGCCAAAAATTGAGAACATGCAAGGTGTGGACAACATAGACGAGATCATCGCAGAGAGTGACGGCATCATGGTGGCACGGGGTGACCTAGGAATTGAGATCCCTGTCGAAAAGATGGCGATTGCATACTATCAGATCGTGGCCAAGTGCAACCTGGTAAGACTTTGTTCAGGAATCAGGCGAGATTGCTGTGTTTGAATAAACTCTGCATTTTCTTCATACTTTGTCATTGTTGCAGGTATACGAAGTTATAAGTCCTTTTGTACCAAATTTACGATGCACTGAAAATTAGTACCGAGCTAGAGCTGCACTCATGTGAATCCAACAAAAATATGTCGCTAATAACCGTAACACAATATTAACATCTTACAAACATGATCAATTATGAAAATGCTGGGGCACTGAAATATTTTATTTATTTGTAGACACAAGGTTGGCAGTGTGGCTGCAGGAAAATCTTTTATGCCTATGCTTTGTTGTTTTTGATCATAATATAATACCTGTTTGCGACAAGTGTTTTGCTGACATTACAATTATCTTGTTTTGAGGTTATAAGTACAGTATCGTGCTGTGTATAACTCTAGTATTAGTATAAACTTTCATTCCTTATACTGTACTGTTTTTTACATAGACTGAAAGGGTACTCATGCAGTACTGCTTAATCATAATTGAAAATGCTCCATGGTGTCAAGGGGCTAATTGATTTTACCAACCCATTGTAAAGTGTGCAGGGATGTACACGTATTAGACGAGTTTGTTGATCTATCGAAATTTAACTACCTAGATATCATCAGGTAAAGCCCTAAAGAATAAGACCTGTTAATTATGGTAAATATCACCTTGCCCTAAGCTTCTTGGCATGAAGACGGCTGTACTGAATATGAATGGCCCTGCTGTCCGAGATAAAATTACATTGCTGTATGTTTGTATAGTGATTAGTACAGCTGTTAGGCAATTATAACATAAAATAACTCGAGATTTTTAAATGTTTGTTGCAATAGGAATTTACGATTATAATTTATTGGTTTGTGGACGTACGCCATTGTTCATGTTTTGGCTGATCAAACCTGTGTTGGATGACACAGGTTTGATCAGCAAAAACATGAGCAATGGCGTACATCCACAAACCAATAAATTCTAATAAAATAACTCACCAAATGATTGATTCTGCAGATATGTAAAACTATGTAAGGATGGATAAGTGCTGTTTGAGGAAAACGCCCCTGGTGAGGATGATCTGGTGAACAAAGCCATCAACAGTGAGGAACAGATGAGTGAATGAGTGAAGATATTTTGGTCAGCGCTTAACATCTAGGTCTTAAGTGCTGGTGAGGGATGACATCAGATGAGTATGGACCAGCAGCAAAATGAAGGGGATGAGGAAACAGGAGATTCCCGAAAAAATTTGTCAACGAACATCACGGTTCCCAGGTGCACAAATCTGTGTCGAATTTGTGAGGAACCAGTGCACCGTAGCAAATCTGTGATGGCTGAATCAGAGAAAGGCATAGTGTTTTACATGCATAGGGAATGGAACATAATACACTTCATCTAACACAATTTCAGTCTTGTTTTATTAGCTACTTTCATCTCTTTATATAATAAAGTTTCTTGTTCCTGAACAAAGACAGCTGAATGGATTGGATAAAGCTTTGTATTATAGTGTAACTGTTTTACCACAACTATATTACGTTAACTGAAACTTGAATTGAAATCTGATGTTATTAATGGTATGACAAACTCCATAGTAAGCATCTTGTTTTGGTTGCAGGCAGGAAAGCCAGTGATCTGCGCAACCCAAATGCTGGAGTCAATGATACACAAACCGCGGCCTACCCGCGCGGAAATCAGCGACGTGGCAAATGCTGTGCTCAGTGGCGCTGACATGGTAATGCTCTCTGCTGAGTCTGCCAAAGGAGACTATCCTGTTGAATGTGTGAAGACCATGGCAGCCATCTGCAGGGAGGCAGAGCAAGCTGTATTCCACAAGCAAGTCTTCAGTGAATTACTAAAAGGGGTACAGCATGACTCAATATAGCATAGTATAATGATGGAAGGAATTTGATGGCATCTTACAACACTGCGGAGCTTAACTGAATACAGTTGAACCCTGTTATGACATTTGTGGTGGGGCAGAATGAAACAATGCTCATTAACCATGAAAACTTTTTAAAAGGGTTAAATTACACGTGTGCTTATAGATGAGTTGCAAAATTATTCAACTTACTGTGCAGGAAATTTCTTAAGAGGGCTTCACTGCATATCACTAGAATCCAACAACCAATTAAACTGTATTTAGAGTATTGGGGGACTGGTGATAAAAATTTAATAGGTGGTTGATAACACAAAACATGCCTGCTGTGTCGAGAAAAAAAAGTCCAGAAATGCAAAAATGCAAGTGCTAGCAGAGAGCACTCATTTATAATCTGCACCCACTGAGGTGTTAACCCAGCAGCAGAGAGGCTAGGCAATTATTAATTCAGGAAAGGAGAGGTGAAGAGCAGGGAGCCTATCAAGCACTCTTAAACCACCGTTGTGACTAGATACCTGTCACCTATACAACCTACTTCCCACTACACTGCAATCTTCTTTCCTCTCAGCTAATGTACTACGACCTAAGTTAGGGTAGAAAAAAAACAGTTTTTTTAAATCATGAAAATAGTTTTTTTTATTTTAAACAGTTTTTTTTTGTTTTAAACAGTATTTGAAGTTTTAAACAGTTTTTTTTTTGTTTTAAACGTAAATTTTTAAACAAAACCACCACAATAAATTTTGAACATAGCAGAAATTAAAAAATAATTAATTAATTGTAGTAACTGTTATGTAGGGACATATTTTCGTTCACATTGTTGAACTACCTGTTTTTTGTGTAGGTGGTATTTATCAAGGTCAGCAAAGTACCAGGTTGTCACATACTGCTATTCTATTGTCATTGGCTAGTGAGCGTGTGACGTAGCCACAAGACCATACATGGCGGGAATTTAAATTATATACGTGTTTTCAAAGGAATATTGATTTCCCACAATTGTTATTACTAAGTATTTGCGAGTTAGGTATGGTTAATTATTGTAAGAATTATATTTTATAGTATGTATTCGTGTAGCGCGATGCGAGTGCAGTATTATATGACGAGCCTTTGGGTTGTGTGTGTAAATATACGAAATAATTTAAGATTTTTATGTGTTTCGTAACATTGTTCTTAGACATAAACATAAGCAAAATGTGGCTATGTTCGGTACTGTGATAGTACAAATGGTGTGTATACGAAAAAGATATTACTAAAATGAAATGAATATTACTCACACATATAATTGATATTCCATTGTAAATTCCGTCTCATTTATTTATTTTTGATATAAAATTTACATATTATTGCTTGCCCATGCAGTTTGCAGTGTCTTTGCATAATCTACACTACTGAAAGGACTTATTATTTATTTGAATTAGCCTCCTCCCTTTGAAAATGCTGTTTGTCATTAATCTTTATAAACTTTGAATTTATTTTCTATTGAGGTTAACTTTAAGAAATATAGGCCACTAATACGTGAAACAAATTAACATAAATGATTTAAGATAGCTAACAAGCTGTTCAGGCCGAAATAGTCATTTTTATTGTAAATAATACTGCTTCATGCCACATCAACAGCTAGGTCATTACAGTGAATGTGTCAGACTGAACATGGGGAAATATTTACCATGGCAGCTTCTACCTGGTGTGATTATAGAAAACTCAAATCAGGATAGCTATACTGTCCTAGAATGTCTATAGTGCTTTGCCACATTTTTTAGACTAAACTCTCCTAGCATCAAATTTTTTTTAACTTTAAAGAAACTGTACAAATTCAGGAATCAATAAAACAGTAAGAAAACATTCAGTTTCTTAATACACAATTTAAGTACACACAATCAGACAGCTGGAATAAATTGGAGAATGAAACTGTTATTACTTTCATAATTCATTACACAAAACAATCTTATTAGCCTCAAGACATTTTAGGGAAACTATCCAAAAACTTAACATTTAAATCAAAATGACTGAACAGGACATATCAGCACCACAGCATAGTGACAGAAATAAACAATGATCCAAACCATTCTGCGTAAGCATGAGTCAATCCATGCCACAAGTTTATACTTATTGCAGTTACATAACATTCCTTTGATTCAGTGCATAGCATTGTTTGGCCTGTAACTGGCTGGATTCATCTTCTCTCCTTCCCCCTTACACATGGGAACCACTATTGCTAATTGTTAGCTAATGATATTAGTAATGTACTTAAGCCTAAATTCACTACACACAGTCTATGCCTACATAGAGATGTTATACTATAGAAGAAGATATCGTCAAAGAAGATACTATCCAAGGAATGTTTTCGAGAATATAATTATGTTTGAAGTGGATGCTGTGAACGGAAATATTGATCCTTTAACGTTGAATACTAAAAGTGTTTGCAGCAGAAGAATGTTTTGTGCTTTTGTCTTTGTTGTTTCATTGTGGTTTTAAAGGAATTCTTTCAAAGTTTGGTAGATTATTTGATTTCTATAACAATGTCTACTTTAACAAGTACTTACAGAACACACACAAGAAAGGACGAACACATTTTCCGCAGAAGCGCGGAGGCTTGCAACGTTTCGCCGGCCGGGCCGGCTTCTTCAAGCGGCGAGAGGAGGCACACTTGATTGATTCGCATTGCTTGTTTAGGTCGGTCTGGGTGGAACAGATATGTTTGGCTCGGGTGGCAAGACTGTATGGCAAGGATTTCTTGGCATGGAATGGGTGGTAACTGTCAAAGTGGAGGTATTGAAGGCTGTTATTGGGTTTGGTGTGAACACAAGATTCAATTTTGCCATTGTGCTGAGACAGTTCTACATCAAGAAATACTGCATGTGACTTAAGAGTAGTTCTAGGTGAATTTCAGTGGGCTACGTGAATTGAGGTTGTTTAGACAATAAAGGAGGCTGTCTTCAGTGGAGTTCCAAATCATAACAATGTTGTCTACAAAACGCATCCAGGAGTGTAGGCGAATAGGCTAACAGTTTAGGAAGTTCTGCTCAAGTTTGTCCATAAACAGGTTGGCATAAGACTGGGCCATGGGAATGCCCACGGCTGTGCCCTTAATTTGCAAGTAGTGTTTGTCTTGAAACCTTAAGTAGTAGTTGTTTACAGTCAGTCTTGCCAGTTCAACCAGGAAAGCTGTAGAGGGTTTGCTGTCAGGTGGTCTCTGGTTAAGGTAATGTTCGATTGCAGACAGTCCTGATGAGTGAGGTATGTTTGTGTATAAGGAATTGTTACCAGGTAAGCATTATAGTGTTCAGGTTGTTGAGGCGTTCAAGAAAATGGTCTGTGTCTTTGATGTATGATGGAAGGAGCTAGACCCAGGGTTGGAGGTGAGTATCCACAAGCGCTGAGATCCGTTCTGTTGGGCTGCCACATCCAGATACGATAGGCCGTCCTGGAGGTGGTCGTCATTGTTTGTGGATCTTGGGTAGCAGGTACAGAACTGGTGTGGTGGGTGTGTCTGGGGTTAGAAGGTTCACTGATTTTTGGGAGAGTCCCTGAAGTGGTCCTTGGGGACTTCAAAATTATCTTATATGATGACAGAATCTGGATGTAGGGTCCTCTTGTAGCTGTCTGTACATTGTCGAGTCTTCCAGTTGGTGTTTGGCTTTAAGTATGTAGTCCTGTTTGTTCAGAATCACTATGGTGGAACCTTTGTCTGCTGGTAATACTATGATGTTGCTGTTGTTTTGAAGACCCTTGACGGCTTTCTGTTCTGATGGTGAGACGTTGTTGTTGTTAGGTAGAGAGCTGGCGAAGGCTGGGTCAGAGACACTCGTCACTAGAAGAGATATGAACTGTTCAAGAGGGTGGGATGGTGGGAAAGGAGGGGGGTCCCATGTGGATGGTGGTGAGAACTTTGCCAGGGCTGGATCTATGTGACTGTCATAATCAAAACACTAACTGGAAGACTCAACAACCTACAGACTGCTATAAGAGGACCCTGCATCCAGATTCTGTCACCATATCAGACAATTTTTAAGTTTCCAAGGACCACTTCAGGGACTCTACCAAGAAATCAATGAACCTTCTAACCCCAGACACACCCACCATACCAATTCTGTACACTGAAATACACTAAAATATCCTGACTGATTCTAACTGAATAACATTAAAACCTAAAACCTAGCAGTTTTATCAGTTTTACACTGCTCATCCTTTCGTACATTGCATCACCTTAGAGCATAAATTATAATATAAGCAATCAATAATGAACGAACTGCTAAAGGATACTAGATGCAGAGATGAAAGAAAGGGGTCAAGTGATTATGCTTACATACTTATATTTATAAGATAACAGTCTGACAACCAACACAATTATCTCACAGATGTTAAGTAGCTCTTGTTTGCAGAAAGTCCATGCATGCCAAGGTGAGTGCATGTGTGCAGGTGTTGCCCCCGCTAGAACCAACTCACACCCTCGCAATAACAGCAGTGCAGACTGCAGTGAAGTGTGATGCTGCGGTCATAATCTGCACCACAACATCTGGCAGAACAGGACACCTGCTGGCCCGCTACCGTCCACCCTGCCCCGTGGTGGCCATCACGCGATTTGCTCGAGTGGCCCGCCAACTGCAGTTGTATCGTTCTGTCATGCCACTGCTCTACCTCTGTGAGTACCTATCTTCTTCTGTATGAGCAAACGTCCGTACCAACACACTCCATCTAGTACTTTGAATGACTGTACCACCATCCTAAACCTCACACAAATATTCTTTACATAAACTAAGTTGTCTAAAATACTATAATGCACATTTGATAACAAGCACACGTCCAGATTGTGACAATAAAAGCTATGTATCTTGAGAAAACATGTGAACTATAATTTGACCATTACGTCAGTATACAACACTTGTTAATACACATATGCTTAAAATATAACGCCAGAGAACAAAACAATTTTAATAACCTTCAGTGTTATTGATTACTCTTGGCAAAGACATGTATTCTGATATCCCACATTTTTAATCTTAGCAGCACATCTTCCATGAATAATAAACATTCTGAGATAGAAGTCTTTTCTTAAATAAAGACACACAAATAACTACAAACAATACACTTCTGGTAACAATAAATTTCAAAATGACACAACTACATTCCCCCAACAGTCTTGACTAAATAGCAGTGTATGCTCATGTTTGTATACTTCAGTTTGCAACATTTATACCAGTTATAGAAATAAAAATTTTTACAGTTCGAGGTTAGGAAACTTATGATTTTTTTAGAGCTAACGTTAGCCTCTTAAACATATTTTAAACAAGTCTAGCCTTCACTTTTTTCACATGCAATGAAATATACTTTTGAATAAATTAATCAATGTGAAATATACAGAACATTGTCATAAGCTCACTATGTTGACTTATCATGTATATTCCCATTAACACTGCTAATAACCTTGACATTTTATTTATCTGAATCGAAGTTTGATGAAACTGTAGACATAACTGACTGAAACCACTTATGTTACAGCTACACCAGTGTCTGAATGGTTACGGGATGTAGACTCAAGGGTGCAGTACGGCGTGAGTTTCGGCAAACAGCTGGGCTTTATTCATCCGGGCGATGCTATGATTCTGGTGACAGGCTGGCGTGCAGGATCAGGCTTCACCAACACTGTGCGCATTGTCTACGCTTCTAACTAAACACTATGTCATTGCCTCTGTGTGGAAATATTATGAATTTAAATTGTTTTCTCATGATTGCTTCTAAAATTTAACACACAGATCACGAATGTGTAGTCCAAAAACTGGAAATAAATGAAATTAATTAAATTATTTCCCACGTTTTGCTTTCAATGCAAGTTTTGTCATCCTGAATTTTAACAATCCCAACATCATCTCAGAACTTTCAAATTTTTAATAATTTTATGAAGATTGACCATCATCCTGTTGTACTTTCCATACCTTACAGAATCCATTTTGCTGTCATCAGGTCTCACAACATGGATGTTGGAGGATTTTTCAGCATTGGTCACACAAATATTGCTCTGGATTACCTAAGAGCTCTTGTGGGCCATTCCCAATCTTTGCTCATTGTAGCCTCATCCAAATACTACTTGCATAAATGTTCACCAGTTAACATCAATTATAAAAATAAATACATAAAAAAAAGGCATTTTTAATGGGGAAAAAAAACTTTAATAAAATGTAAGATGATATGCCCAGTCAGGCCCCAACTGGGCGTGACAAGAAAATTGCTCACCTACTGAGGGAAGTTTAAACAACTACTACAGTACTACCACTACTACTACTATTCTATGACCACGCGAGTGCCAGTGTAGAAGCAGTGGCATGTATCACAGTACACATGGGATGGTAATATTGATTCTGTAAGAATGAACACCTCTGCCTCTCCCCTACGTCTGGGGAAAGCATGATTACTTACTATTCCTTGTCCCTTGTATTCAGCAGCAACTACTAACTTGGGCCTTCACTACAGAACCATTCAATGGCTTTTCGCTGGAGAGATAAATAGTGTTTTGATATGAAAGACACTTCAGGACAACACGAAGGTAGTGTTCTTCGAGAGAAAGAAATACTCGCGAAGTTCGTAAAACCTATTTGTGGTTAGGCAAGAGATCTGTTTCTGAAAAAAAAAAAATTATTTTTAAGACAAGCTGAAGAATTTATATATGGAGAATACTTATAAATGCAACAACATTCATTCTTCAAGTATAAAAAAAACATTAATAAATGCAAATACAGAGACAACAGAAATAATAAAAAATACTCTGATTCAAATTTTAATCAGAGTAGTAAATAATTGCAATAGCATTAAAAAAATTATTTTGATGGACTCCTTACTTACAAAATAAATGTCACACATTTTAAGCACAACTTCTGCAAAAATTGTTGAAGACAATATAAATGAATGTTCAACAACCAATATTTTATTTCCCTTCAATGTTAATACAGAGTAGACTTCACACCCAAACAATATAAATTATAAATAATTTTGTTACACTACAAGCTGCCATGCTGGTGTTGTTTGATAGTGGTAGGAGGGCTGGAAGTATATTCTGCTCAACTCGGAAAAATCTACATCTCACTTGTCGTAACTTCTAGGTTATGGGTACCAGGTACCACACAAAGTAAAACAGCACATGCCGTTGCACCTACTGCTGACACTGCCACACGGTAGTTTGCCCCTCGACTATTTACCAACCACTGCTTACCAACCACCGATTGCCATCCACCATACTGCAGTGTGTAATCATTCACCGCCCAAGAAAGCTGTTTTAGCCAGCAAAATGCAGTGACCGCACAGTAATGTGAAAAATTTGTTGTCCATCTGCGTTTTATGTTCTCCTACCGGCAAGTACGATTCTGTAAATACTTGTGCATTTCTGTCTACAAGTTTTAGTAAATAAGCAGTATAATACACACATTTCTAAAAGTGTATAATGTACATTGCTAGCAAGCTAAATAAGTATTGCACGGACCAAAAAAACAGATAAGTTGAAAGTTTTGCAGGGTTGAATAAACTGTTGTAAACAATTTCAATATTCATTTATTCTTGTAATTTTAATGGTTCTTTGGAATGCTGGTGATATAACATGTTTCATGATTTTATACATTTTGTTTCAAGTTATTTACAGAACAGCACATTTAAATTAATGCTATAAATCATATACAATCACATATGGATTACACAGCCATAAACAAAAAGCACACTCTCACATACAAATAACAGCCATAGATAAAAAAATTGCGGAGATACTTGCTTTCCAGTCTTCCAAAAATTTGTCTCTGAAAAATACAAAATAAGTATCACGTAAAACTAGAATGGAGCTACCTTGAAGCAAAGCAACAGCTGCATATTTTAACTTTGGTTTAGACAAAAAGTTTGCAGCACATTATTTGCACATCTGCTAAGAACATTTTTTTTGGCACTTTTAATGGATGTTCGACATGTACACATGTTAAATTAAAAAATAATAACAAGTTGTTCGCTACATAGGCTCCACTTATGTAGGTGAGGAACAAAACTGATGGAACACTAAGGATGCCAGTGGTCTGTGTATATAATGCGGTATCATCTCTATGAGCAAGCCACTCTACTAGTATGCAGCGCTTTATTATTCTTCTTCTTTTCTACGAGACTTTTAAGAGTAATGACCCTTTATTTGTGTAAAGTGTGGTTTATATTCCAGCATATGTTTCTATTTTCATGTTTTTCAAATTTGCTGGGTATTTTTTTAGACACTGCAAACTGAAGACACTTTTAGCCATTCTGAATGGGTAAAAAAATATTGTATCTAGTAAGTGTGCCAAATTTTAAAAATTACAGTGACACAATTTGAAGAGCATGTTCTCTTCCTAGCTATACAAATGATGTAATGCAAGTATGAAAATATTTACACAAATATGTATAACAGCAACTTGCACTTCTAGCCCAAATAGTGAGGTGCCTTAAGAGTGTTTGTACTTGTGAGAGAAGTTTTTTCCTACTTAACAATCTTAGGTTGCATAATTTTCTCATAATGGTGTTATGGTGCATCAGAGTTTAAATTTGTATGTTACACTGTCATATAAATAAGGAAAACCAATTGACTTACTCGGAATAAATAATTCACAGTGAAATACCATACAGTGGGCACATACCCATTCCCTAACATTTATAAACTCGCAACGTAATTTTTTTATATATAAAAAATGTCATAATTACACGAAAAAAAGTTGCAAATTCAGCCATTTTTTAGAACACTAAAGTTATTTACTGTGAGTTTTTCTGATATCAGGTTACACAGCCTATGGCATGTTATTTCACTGTGAATTATTTAGTTTAAATAAGTCAAACTTGCCCCATATGCACGGCAATATTACATGCAAATTAAGTCTTTGCCGCACAGTTCTAAGAAAACTATGCTAGCTAAAATTACTTTGTTAAAATATAATAATTTAATATTACAAGCACTTGAAAATCCTTAAGCAAAAATCTATTTTACAGGGGTAAAAATTAAGATTGCAGTTTAAATGAAAGGCAAAATGTACTCATAGTCAAAAATCTTGAAGCAAACTCTTTCTGTACAGTAAAAAAAAAAGTCCAACTTTACTTTTCTCCTACGTATAAATCATTTTTGTAGTAACTGATACAACTAAGAAACAAAATTCAGTTAGAAAACATTGACCAATCTTATTACTCCACTAGTAAGAAATATAAAATGGATTTTAAAAATGTATGTATTGAAATAAGTTTAATTCATACAAAACATTATTTTTCCTGAAAAATAAAACTGATAAAACAAAAATCTGTGGACAAGACAAAAATAATAAATGCAACACTACTAACACAGAGTAAATACACAAGGACAAATTGAAACACTGGTTACTGTTAACTGCACGAACCTGATTACAGTAACCAACCAGGCAGATGGTGTCTGACTGTCAAATAAGGATGTACATGACAATCATAACATTTTTAAATCAAACTATTTACTAATAAAAACTGAGAAAACAAGCTACCAAAAACAATGCTCCAACATCCCTAATTGATTCTCAAAAGCTGGTGTTCAGAGTTCACCATTTGACATGTTTGATGCCTACCATACACAAATTTAGGTAGGTACTTATAAAGTTAAAGGAACATTTAACTTATATTAAACATGGCATTTATTAATTGCCTAGTAACAATTTTTAACTAGCAAAAAAAAAAAGTAACCAATTATATTATTTTATGGCAATGGAAAATAACAAAATCAGTACATAAGACCATTAGTATTGACAATTCAATGTAAAGTAAGTATCTACTGAAGCTTTAGTTATTTGCTCATTTATGCCCATTTATATGCTTGTTAATGTTGATGTGACACTAAAATTAATTGTTTTACTATCATTATTGACGTGATAACCTTTATTAGGCATCATTCTTGACACGACTGTCTTGAAAAGTGCTCACTTTACTATGAGCACTCCATAAGCTGTCACTAAGAGATAAGTATTGGCAAACTGACAACTGATACAGGAGCCCAGAGAGCTGGAACAATATAACAATGGTCAAAAACTTCCTTATGTTGCTTAGAGTTGAATTATTGTCTAACGTTGAGTCTCGGATACGATTTAAAAATATTAAATTACAGTAATATACAAATTAGGTATGTAATAACAGTATCCCAAACACCACAAGTGGTTCTAAAAATTAATGACTCAAATCCACATGGCATTGTTTATATTCCTGTACGCCCCGAGAGCTGATACGGTAACAATGAAAAAGATGACACAGCATCTGTTACTACTTATTTATTCTGTGACCTAGGAAAGTCTTGTATCTTCATTTAACAACTATTCAAATATTTTAATTATTTGTAAAAACATCAGACAAAAATCATTGCCTGTACATTAGAAGCCGTATAAATCCATCTAAGTATTGATTGAAACTGTGAACTTTCATTATTTTTTTTAAATATTGCCTTTGTTTGGTTAGAAAAAAAGTACCAAGTTATTTGACAGTTGAAACCTAGATGTAACATGACAAAAGCAATGTTTACATTTACTTATTTACAGAAATAGTTTATAGTGTATATCTGAATGAAAAAAAAACTTAGCAAGGTTTCAGAAAAGTATGATGTAAGTGAATGGATTATATATGCTTAGTACAGTGTGTAATATTTTTTCTACAGTCTTAACATACATTAAAATATAATTTAATTGTACATGCGCTCTATTTAATTATTTAAAATATTGAAGGTATAATTAGTCTGTAGAAAATAAAGCACTACTATTAATTCACAACTATCAGAGCATAGAACAGTTTACGGGAAAATAAATATTATTGGTAAATTACAAGAAAAGCCTACGTAATTCAAACTTCAAACAAACTGGATTACATTGATACTAAAAAGAAAATGATCAATAAGAAAAGCAAGCATCGACAGCTTCAAAGCTTTTAACATGATCAAAATACCTTTGACTATTGTTCTTCCAAATGCTGTGGTTGGTAGCCCTTGCAGTGTGTAAAAGAATACAATTTTTTTTGCTACAAATATGAGTATGTTATGAGCACAAGCACGTTAAGTACAGTAATTATGTTTCAAATGTAAAGTACATACAGTATTATGTAGTTTCGTCACCAGATAGTCTTATAACAATTAAATTACTGTTGATTAACAGTATGAACACAACTTATTCCTGAATTATTCTATGGAAGTTTATATAGCGCTAGTGTCACTGTCAGGTACACAAATAAGTTGACGATTTAATCCTCTGCAAATTAATTATTAGATGTTAAAAATGGCTTTTGAAATCTGGTTTTATATAATTCATTACTGAATGAATAACAAACTACTTATATCGGTGAAAAAATAAACACTGAAGCTAAAAGTTTTTAATTATTTGAATACCTGAGATTCTAAAATTAAAACATTAAATTCAAATAAAATAGATAAATAAGTATCTTACATTAATTATGTCTGCAAATGTTCAAAAGTCTTTTCTCAAGAACTATACTACTCTCACGTGTGGTCTAATAATAACTGTTGCCAAATGGCATCTGGCTGACTTCTGCCCGGCCCCTCCTGCAGCCAGCCAGCAACCCCTCCAAGAGTCATTCACTCACCCCCTATTTCATCAAGTGAGTGCCGTAACTGTTTCTCCGCTCTAATTTCTAGTGTCCCCACTGTTTAAATATACATAGTTGAACCTCATTGATCCAGGATGGTTGGGACTCACACACTCACAGATTAACCATTTAAAGCACAAAGTGTCGGCAAGACACGTCCGTGTGATAGCTGCTATAATGTAAACATAGTCAAGGTCACAGAACAAGTCTTCAGAACTTTAGTCGCATGACATGCTGTGCACTTCTGATAAAGTGAAGGAAAGGTAAGAAAAAAAAACATAAATAAAAATTAATTAATCTTTACACCCCAAAGCATATGCCCCATAAATTACCAAGCCAATAAAAATGCAAATTCCGTTTACTAACAAAACAGTGCTTGCTCAAAGTTTATGATTTATTTTGGTCCAATGATTATGTTATCATCGTGCAGATTGCCAAGCCTGTGAAAATGATATTCGGCTTGCTAAGTGATGCGATCCTTGCTTATTCTTCAGTTTGAATTTAATGTAGGCTATGCGCTTCTTTAAATGAAAATCTTCAAATTGATTAAATAACATAATTCTGCAACAGTATTGTTTTGCAGTAGATACAAGAGGTACCTACCTTGGGAAGAGAAACATGCTTTTACTGTAACTGGCCATTTAGCCATTGGTAGTGATTCAATATCATGTACAATGTAAATACAGTAAGTTAGGTTAGAATAGTTGTAGAGAGTCAGTTAAAATTGCATTATATTAAAGATTGTTTGTTAAATGTTACTCAATTACAATAACTTGTGTAATGTCATTTATATTTAATTCAGTTTTGAGTACAGACGAGAGGTGCAGGGTTTAAAAGGAGTA
Organism: Medauroidea extradentata; assembly: GCA_003012365.1. NCBI lineage: Eukaryota > Metazoa > Arthropoda > Insecta > Phasmatodea > Phasmatidae > Medauroidea > Medauroidea extradentata. The sequence continues at coordinate 26,055 of PNEQ01118846.1, forward strand.
TTGAATTGTGTAATGGCCAGTTAATCTTTAACACAGCAGAGAAGGGAAAGTTGGAAAATAGGGCTGAGATAGCCTTTAGCCGGAGTGGGAGACACAGTTCGGAGGTTGTAAAGTAGATTGTATAGAGGCGTGGCTACGTCAACCCCCCTGTTGTACAATATAATATTAATTTTGTTATTAGTCATCACAAATGGTTCAAATTTTGTAAATAAGCTCAAGTGCATGTTAATGTTAATCTGTGTTAATTTGGAAAATAAAGAATAAATACATAATACGGAGGAAAGGTTGGGTTTGGTACTGTCAGCCATCCACAGACAGCTGTGATTGGTTGGAAGTTAAAGGGGTTGGAGATTCTATGTGAGATCACTGCACAAGGACGTGGAGTAGAGAGCTGAGGGTATTCTCGTCGTAGCCACCATGGACGTCCCTGCAGTCGCCACAGGCATTCATAGTAGTCTGCAAATTTAATTATACTCTCTTTGTGGTCGTCATCTGGGTGTTGGCACACCTGGAGTTGCCATGAACGCAAGTGTGTTCGACCAAGAATTTTGGAGACATTTATATTTAAGACCTTTTAGTTCTCGTCACCAAGGGTGGACACTCAAAATTGTCGCAATTGAGAGATGTGGTATGGTGTGCACACTCTAATTGCGAGTAGAAACCTAAGTGAGAGGTTTTGAAATGCTAACGCACCTAGAATATCATATTTCGTTTGACTGACAAACCAAGGTCAAAGTTTCCAAAGTATCTATAGAAATAATTTCCGGTGCTATTATTCAGCATTAATAGAACCTCACGTGTAATTGAGCACCTGTGAAAATAAATGTAGTTAGTTTGCTTTGACAAACCTAATAATTATTGAGGATTTGTCACCATAACACTACTAAAAGTTGTCATGATACATTAACATGTGACTGGAGATCTTTCAAATTTTACAGTTATAGAGCAAGGTTAAATTTACATCCAACAGTTTCACTTACTAAAGCCCAAAATTTAAAACTAACTTTACATACATATCAAACACAAAACATATTTCAACGAGTATATTGTTTTTCAACAATGAAAAGGAAAAAAAAAACTAATACGTACTTATAAAACAAATACACAAAAGCAATGCCTCTCCACTTAAATTTTCTAAGAAATGGTAAGATTAGCAATAGAATCAAGAATTTCTAACAGCATAGTAGTTACATTTTGTTTCAGCAAGTGTTATACAATTATTAATACGGTATGATTTTTATGAATTAACATGTTATTAAAATAAATTGATGCAAACACCTGAAATCATTAGAAACAAATTTCACTTGCCATAAGTCGCATAGCAGATAGCATATATTTTTCTAATTAACAAATAAAGTGCCTGTAAATAACTGCAAAGTAAGTCTGTTACGACAAAAATAAAAAAGTAACTACATTTTCCTACAAACACTGCACATTTTCAATAACCATAACTGATGTTGCATAACCTAGCTGCACTTTAAATTAAAATACCCTGTTAACACAAGAACACATATTTTAAATTTAAAAGTGTTAGGTTATTTTACTTTCATGATAAGGAAGGAAGTTATTCATGGCATACAATGTACTACAGTGAATCCATAAAAAACTTGCAGCCATCAATTTGAATAGCTACATCTTTTTACTGCATTTATTTTAGGAAACTAGATTAAGTTACAGAGTTTTTATGCACAACGTTCATTCTTATGCACGCAGGGTTGGAATACAGTTGATGGTAATCGAAGGAACACTTAAATGATAAAAGGCTGTAAATAATTCTCACAGTTAGTGAACACCAACCAATAATATACACTGACATGTATTATCTTTACTGAAACATTCTCAAATTATCAACAATAAATATTTTTGCAAGTTTAAACAGAGTCCAGACCTACTTGCTAACACTAACTAGGTATCAATTCTGACATATAAAAGCTAAACTTTGAGACCATCAGTAATAATTTTTCAAATAAAACTAAAAACAAATGTATAAGGTTCTGTGTATGTACAGCTCAAAGTTTATGACATGAACATATGTACATGAGGCTTGCTTGCCATTTATTTTATTCAAAACCGCAAAATGATTCACACGATGGTAATTAGATTAGATTAACTGGCATAATGAGTAACCACCTTTCATTATAATACACTTGACTTCATAGAGTGTGGTTCTTGGTGATGCACTCACCCAGCATTTGGAACAGCAATCACAGGCTGCATGTCAACCCCATGCTTGACTTTTGCAATAATGAAGCACTAGCTTGCCATCCGTGCCATAGCAATCATATAAGTTCCTTACAATCTGGTCCGGTGCAGGTGCAAATGCTTGATTTACATACAGAAACTGTAACAATAGGTAATTTTTGTACAGTGAATACTATCAAGTTTATCAACTTTGCTATGCTATAAAATTACAGTGACCAATAAATTAAATTAAACATTAGAGCAAAGAACAAAAAGTCAGGCTCTAACAACTTAATCTAATTAAAAAATGTCTAAGCCAAAAACAAAGTAAACCTAATATTCCTGTCTCCTGCCCCCATTTCTCACCTATTTTCTTCCCTGGCTAGTTTAAAAATTAACAAGTCAGCAATATAGCATCTTACTTAACAAACAGTATTCATAATTCAGACAGTAGCAATTCCCAGGAATAGAATTTTCACACACATAAGGAAATTATGTCTTGGTTAATAAAGGATTAAATCAATACAAATCCATATGACCCCTCTTTATTGACTGCACTATCACTACTATATATAGGCGATCCACCATAATATTTCGAGCTGCTTCATTTTCCAACCTAGGGTGGGTCCTAACCAAAAAAAATACTAAACTGATACAAAACAGCTGAAATTACATCAAGCGGAAGCACAAGCTACACCGGCAAGTGGTAGCTAGGTTAACATAGCAATGCCTAAAATGGAACCAACAGTTTAGAGAACCAGAAACACAGGAGGCAGGAAGTGGTCATAAACTGTACTAAGATTTCAATCTACCCGGGCTACGAGCAAATTATAGGTTATTTTAACTCTGCTAAAAAATATGGCAGTTGCATATGCTTAGGAGCGAGTGAGAGATTTTGATCAGCACTTAACGTCAAGATCTTCAGCGCTGGTGAGGGGTGACATGATGTGAGTATGGAGCAGCGCTGGAATGAAATGGTGTGGGAAACTGGAGATCCAAAAGAAAACCCGCCAACCAACGGCATCGTCCGTCACGAATCACACATGCGAAAAACCGGGAATTGAACCAGGATCGCCTTGGTGAGAGGTGAATGGTCTGCCCATTCGGCCACCGTGGCCCCTATACGCTTAAGAATAGTACTCAATGAATGTCACATGCGTGTATACTTAGTTCAAGTTCTCCACTAATCTTTAAAATTTATTTTTTTGCAAACTGAAAATGGGAAAAATTAGTGTATTTGCAGTTAATTTTAAAGTTGTTGCATTGCAGAATAGGCTGGGACAAATACATATCTCTTCTGCTCTTTCCGTTTTATAAGTACTGGTTAATAATTATGAGGGACCTTTTTTGTTCTGCTGTAAACATGCATATTTGTTATTTCCCCAAACAAAAAGTAATGTTTTGCAGCGAAGGATAGATAGCACAAATTTCATATTTAGAGTAATGAATAATTGTGTTTGTGACTTAATCACAACCATTTGTTATTTTGTAATGGCATCCATTTTGTTAGTCAAATTTGAGAGTGATCGTTGACATGTATGAGAAAATTTGTAATAAGTACGACTGTATTTGGCTGAAGGGGCATGTCACTGTTAGCACTTATTTCCACGCCTTGGATGCACAAAATATTTCTAACCAGGCAACCATCTTAAGGATGCATCTCAGCAATTGCTTGAAGTGATTCAGTGTACAGTATTAAAAAAATAAAATATGGAGTACTTTTACTATTAAGGATAATCACACAGAGTAGTCGACTGTTACTGTAAAGAGTACAGCGGACTCCCGATTAACCCTGTGCAGATTATCCAATTTGCGGATTATCAGCAAGTAATATTTCACTTTAAATAGTTGAAAAACAGTTGACAAAATTTTTCGAAAAAAAAAAAAATGGTTCTTTATAAACACACGTGTTTACTCGCATAATGTTTACCAAAGTGCTACACCCACAACCGTACTTTGAAAGGCTTGAAGAAGATTTAAGTTTTTTCCAGCAAGCAAAACAGTTAGCGCCGCATATGTTTGGATTAACTAGATTGTATCGCGCATGCATGGATTAGTGATATTTTTCTTGGACAAATAAGATATCCATGATTTTTTATTAAGAGTATTTTTAGATTATAAACGCATACCTCCTAATAAATAATGTGAATAATCAAGAGTTTACTGTATTAAGTTGCTGCTTTTTATTGCAGGAATGAATTTGACCGCTTTTCTTTCTACTGAGATCTAAGAAAGGTTAAAAGTGGATTATCTGCGATTTTGGATTATCAGATGCATTGGCCCCTTCCATTAACGTGGATAATCGGGAGTTGACTGTATATGGCTTTGTATTTTTGTAATATAAAATATTATCAGTTTACTTTTCATATTAAAGAATGCCTTTGCCTCTGTGTCAAAATTATTTTTAATGCAAAAAAAAAAATCTTTTAGTTCAATTAAAGTTTGTGACCGAACTCATAGGCACCTCTGCTTAAAATTTAATTTTTACAATAAAACATTGAATTGTATGATTTGTCGAGCGGAGTGTAGTCCAAACGATGAGGGTAGACTAGCCTAGGCCACCCAGGTTGAATTCCAAGAGAGGCAAGGGTATGCTGGATGAGCTGGCCATGTTTTACCACAGGAGCTCAGCACAAATGAGCATAATGATTAAATAATTATGGCCAGCTTGGGAACAAAAGGGCAGTGAAGCCTTCCAGCTTGGTGGTCTAGCCTTCCCTGTCCTAGACAATGAAGGGGTGCAAGGGAGCCTCGCCTACACAAAGGCAATGACCAGCAAGAAAAATTAATGGAATTAGGGATAACGTTTTAATTAATATTGAGGTTATTGATGTGTCACGTAGAAAAGGTGTACGCATACATATACACATAAATATGCAGTTTCACAACTTTTAAAAATAAAATACTTAAGCATTAATTCCTTTAAATAGATTAAATATTATATCAGCAATTGCTTATCTAGTTTCAGTTTTAAAATAAACAGCACCAATATTACTTACAACATGTCATAGACACAATTTTCTTCTGGAGAGGTATAATAGGGATGGATAAAATATAACAGTCACTATACATTCACACACATGAGAATTGTTAAACATTTAAGTTAAAAAGAACTGTTATTTTACAAATAAAACACTCTTTTAAATTGTCACTTTACTGACGAGCTACTACTTTGTGGGTTCAAAATTAGTTAAAATAAATATAAGCCATTGAATCCTTTAAATCTATTTAACTACATACTATAAAGTGTAATGGAGGAAATATATATTACTATGTAGGTTTAATACTTATAAATTCATAACTACACTTAAAATGTGGGACTGTAAAGGGAGTAACTCTCATGTTGCCTTCCGTGAGATACACACTTTATCCCCAACATTCCCGCACTTGGTCAGGCCGTTGTGGAATAAGCTAAGCTGGGCGATGGCCTGCTACCCAAGACCAGACAGTGTTGTAACGTTGTGATTGGCTGAATAAGCCAATGTGCCTTTTCCTCTGAGTAAGAAGTTCAATTATTGTAGAAGCACAAACCCCTCTCGCCCGCCATTTTTTGCATATCCAACTTTCATTCTCAAAGATGTTAGCCAACTCTATATACTATATATTCCTGAGTCTAACGTCTAAAGAAGTGATGCACAGCTCAGGCAGAAACATTGATTTTGAAAAATTCTGTCTACATAGCATATGATTGTAGATAGCTTATGCCAGGACTCCTCAATTAAATGTACCTTCGGGCCACTTGCTTCAATTTTATAACTACCAAAAACACTCAGGGGCCAAAAAAAAATGCAGTCAATAATTATAGGCACTGTACGGAATCATTTAATTGAACTTAATGTTAGTCTAACATAAATCATTGTCATACGCAGAGATCACATTGACCTAACTATAACTATTAAGAAATAGCCTTTAAATTATTATAACAAAACATTTTCGCTGATTTCTGACATTTTGATGGCGGGCCAGTAGAAATCTCTCTGCGGGCCGCATCTGGCCCACGGGCTGCCTACTGAGAAGGCCTGGCTTATACTGTTAACATTACCCTAACACAGCTCAGAACATATTTATGCCATGAAGACTGGTTTTCTTGAAAATTTATAAATAACTTAGGCCTACATGGTTTTTAAATAAAGTTTTATCAATGCCACGATCAGTGATCATCTGCATAATTTAATTTGTTTTCCTATGAGTACTTAAATTAATTGGACTACAAATCGCAGCAAGAAAGCACACAGAAAAACTTCCGAAATATTTCAAATTAAAATATTAACTACAATCACGTGGTGAAATTCCAAAATTTGATACAATTTGTTTTTAAACTAATCAAATAATAATAAACAGATTAGAAATAATATATTACCAAAAGTATTTATTAACATAAACAAAGTGTTGTTTCAGCATAACAAAAGGCATGTATTTTTTTCTTCCTTTCTACAATTCTGACTTTGGTAGGCTACCTTTGCCCCTGTAAGAATCATTGTTAACATACCAGACTTTCTGCTGGATCCAGTTTTAAATACTTCCTCACAAACTCGATGATCCAACCAATCCGTTTATCTGGATCCACAGCCCACTTCTTCTTCTTCATTATTGGTGCATTGCCTGTTGCCTTGAGTAAAATATCCACTGCAACAAAATAATTATGTAGTTACATTATAGCATACAGTTTCATACAGTTTACACACGAACTCTTAATTTCAAAAAATGTTATAGATAACAACGGTTTGTAAGATGAACAAAAATTTAGATGAAGGGGAAATAACTTCACCTCTTGTTTTATTTAATGTTTGTATTCCTTTGCAACTAAGATTAACTGTTAAGATTTTACATTAAAAAAAAATGTTATTTTGACATATAGCACTGCAGGATAGAATTTCTGCTAGTAGTAGGTATAATTGTAATTCTGCCTTTACTTCCTTATGAAATATGACAGGATTTAATTAATTTCAAATATATTTTCATGGTTACCTACATAGGAAACAACGTGACAGCAGAGTAACATAACTGATATGCTCCACCTTATGCTCTCATAAGCCTGGCTTTTGAGAACTAAACCTACAAGAAAGTGACTGCGCAACATAAAAAAATTGAAGATGGCTGATGAGACTGTTGCCCCCTAGACTAGAGAAAATAAACATGCACGAGCATGCACACACACAGATATAGATTGGTGGGGAAGGGGGGGGGGGAAAGGTGAGCAGGCATATACCACGCTTGTAGGTAAACATAAAAAGGATAAGTTTTTAAATAATAAAAACATATGTATAAAACAATCACAATTTAAATGTTAACTAGTTTCACAATAAAAACCCAGTAAAAAATAAACAGTAAAGATCAAAATTAAAACATTAAAATTTGAAGGTTTCTTACTAACATTTCCACAGTTCACTAAAAGTACATATGTGTATATATTCCAAATAATTTTTCACATAAAAAAAAAGTTTTCTTACTGCACTGGAATACAGTTAACCTAGACTCGAAATTTTTAAAACTGTAATACAGCCAATGTAAAAAAACTTACCTACTTGGCCCATCTGTTGGTATGGTATTCTATGTACTGTGCAGTATATAGAAACTCACAAAAATGTTTTGGAAGGTGAATCATTGTGAAAAATGGTGACAATTACTATAGTAGGCAGTTAAGTTGGCCTCTGAGTTCCCTAGTGCTGTTATCAGGATGGGAGCGGGAAGAGAAACTGATATCCTACTATCCGGGGCCACCTGCCAGGTTGGTAATACCAGGGCAGAAAACATTCAGCGCGTTCTGTCATACACTACAGAAGTGTAAAATATTTGCGAGTTGCAGCAGTTGTGCTCCGGAATACGTATATACCATTCAGGATATACGAAAACTATTACTGTATAAGCTGCTACGTTTTACTTCTGCCCGTAAAAATACGCAAGGTTATAAAAAAAACTATTCAGTCAACCAAAACTAATGGAAATGTTGTATTAAGGTGAACCCGAAAATTAAATATATTTATCCTACTACAGAATAATATTCAGAGAATATAAATAAGATGAATTGACAAGATCACTACGTCTTCAGTACCTGCTTCGACACACTTCATCAAGATATTTCTTTAGTTCTACATCAAAGGACACTGTAAAAAGACGTACAATGTGTGTGATACTTGGCTATGGAAAATGCCTGCAGCACGCAGTACCCCACATACAATTACAAGTAAAAAAATAAAAACAAGCTTTAAAAAAAATGAAAATTGTAAACTAAAAAACTGTTACAGGTGTATTCTAGGTTCAGGATATCCCCTTTCTTGGTAATTTTGTTATAATATAGGCGTACGTAGATAGAAAAGTAACAAAAAAATATCTTTTAATTAAAAATACTATGTATACACATATACATACATACATATTTAAGATTGAGGCACTATTCATTACACAAGTTACTAATTTCATCATTTAATTACAATTATATATATATATACATATTATATATATACATATTATATATATATATACATATTATATATATATATATAATATGTATATTTATACGGCCCTATAACTTACCTATCTATGTACGCAGATATTATAACGATGAGTTACCAAGGGATTGGTCGTTCTGAACCTACAATATACCTACTATATGCCAGTACATATATAATAAATGTGACTTAAATTTATTTTTTTCTTTTTAGTTCATGTTTTAAAAAAAACTTTTTTTTTTACTTTAATTTTTTTTCTCTTTTTAGTCTCAAATCTTTTAAACTAATTTATTGGTTTGTCGGACTACTTTAAACAAGCCACTGCAATTTAAATCAGAGAAAAACAAAATTTTTATTTTAGTTCACGTAATTTTAATAATATAATGATATGTGTGTAATGTAACCCATTATATTGTATTGGCATAGAACTCACATAATTACGCCAAAATATACAAAGTTTAAGCTATATCAGATACTAACAAATGGTTGAAAAATGGTTTGTAAATTTTGAAACTTACTTACATACGAACATTGCAAGTTGCATAAAAGCTTGTAATAATGAAAACTCATAGTTTGAACTATTTGGCACAATTCAATTAGATTTATTTTGTCGACTATACATTCATAATGCACATAAAAAATAGTAAATGCAGTGTATAAATTGAGAATGAAAAATCTTTTTTTTTTCGAAAATAAATAATAAACTCAATATATTAAAAAAAAAAAAAAAAACTAAAATTTAACTCTGACAAAATTTTATTTCAAACTCTATAAGAACTAATCATATTTTTTTCTTTCACATTAACGGCGTGTTTTTAACGTAACATTGTAAAATTAACTTTAAAATATCAAAATTTGTTTGGAATTGAAACGTTACTGTTTTTCACAAGTTTGTTATTATAATGTTTTATAGCACAACTTTTGGCCAAATATAAAAATTTTTAATACTTGCAAATTTACTGAACCCATGTGACAGTTTTCAAAACCGGGTTTTTAATTATCTACAACACTGCGAAAAAAAGAGCTAACAAAACGTATGTGACAGATTTTTAGTGAATCTGAGCTTAGAAGTAGAAAGGGGGGTCAAGAACATATTCACTGAACGAAAAACAAGGATTTAAAACCACCTACGCTATCATAATTTTATTTGAAATTACTACAGACTTTATATAAGTCACTACACATAGTTAAAAAAAGGATGGGTTCTCCAACTGAAAGTTTTTTGTTCAGCATTGAATTTGGTAGCACGCACAAATAAATTGATGAATAAATAAATAAACACAAAAAACTTTCTTTACAACCAGGTTATTTATGTCAGTTACTAACAAAGGATTTTCTTAATGCCAATCTAGATGAAGGAAAATTTATTGTTAGGCTTTTTTTACTTCAGTAATGGTTAACAGCAAAAACAAAACACTTGCAGTCACTGAGTGAAACTAGTTTTTCATTTGATTTGCGGCGAGATATCATGGTGTTTACTTTCTTGCATAGCCAACCTCACGTTGTTTGTAACAAGCAGATGTACCATACAGACTATTTCGATGGACATGTTTTTGCTGTAAAATGAGCAGTGAAAAAAATATATTTTCTAGCCGGACAAATAAAATAGTGTCTGCTGTAACTGAGCAAGTGCAAAAACGGAAATGGTATGAGCTAAGCGACGGTAAGTATAAACATTATTTTGAAGTCAGTTCTTCACTGTTTGATACCTCACAAAAATGTAACACACTGTGACTTTATTTTACAGTTTCGAGTGACACTACAAATGTGGATGACTCGGACAAAGATCCTGATTATGATGTGTCAAGTTCAGAAAACATTTCTGATAGTGATTTCTCAACATCAGACAAAACAAGTGTTAAAAAAACATCACATACTACTTTGTGTGCAAATGAATCACCAAGAGAGTTTCCCACGCCACATGACGTTGCAGCTACATTAACTGCATCTGTCACAGAACAGTTGCCAGTACAGCATGACATTATTACGGTCACATGGGATCCAGACAATGCGGTCACACCAGGCAAAAAAATGAAATTGTTGCAAATAGGTTTAGTGAAACTGTTGCAGGTACATAGTAACATTTGGCACACTTCAGAAGGAAGTAAACGGAAATTCTTTTTTCAGGGCGAGTCTGGGCAGTGGCATAGCGAGGGAGGGCCCCCTCCCCACCAAAATAAAAAAAAATTAATTAAATAGAATTGTGTAGTTATGAAAGCTAAAAGCCTGCAACTTACTGTCTGCAATGTGTAAAACTCTTAAGAGTACTTGGAGGGCCAACAAGCTAAGCTGTTTTATAGTATTTATTTATTTTCAATCCAGAATGACTCACTCAGAGGGAAGACACTTCCTTTCGCCACTCCCTGCGTTGTCAGAGTGGTCACAAAAGGTTCGGTACAAGGGCTGGGAAAACCCATCCGCAGTAAACCGCCTTGTACATGCACGCGCATCTACACCAAGGCGAAACCCCTCCCTTGGTCATTGCGACAATCCAACAGTCACGATCTATGATTGTGTTCGTTAGTCCGTTGTGCACAGTTTTGTTTAATCGTTGCGGGAGTTTTATTTACTCGTTGCGTCTTGGAATGAATATAATGAGGATGATGTAAGTTCACAATTGATTGAGAAGTGCGGAAGATGGATAAATTTTTGGTTAAAAAACCAAAACTTTCTACTCCTTTGGTGGTAAGTTTTAATGAGTATACTGTTTGTGTATTGTTTCCATGCTTATTATTAGTACATGCATACATATGGTGGAGTGAGTGAAGAGTGTTTTACGGCCATTTAACAATGAGATATTTAAAGACATTTAACGAAAAGGTGTTTAGAGCCAATGAGGGGTGGCATGATTTTGATATAGAGCAACGCCTGTAATGAAGAGCATCGTCTAGGCACTTACGAAAATACAAGTGACTCTGATGAGAATCAAACCCGTATCGCCTTGGTGAGAGACTACAGATGATGGAGAGAGGGGGTTGAGAGGATTTTTGGTCAGCGCTTAACATCGAGGTCTTCAGCGCTGGTGAGTGATGACATGATGTGAGTGTGGAGCAGTGCCGAAATGAAGTGGCGGGGGAAACGGAATATTCCCGAGAAAACCCGCCGACAAGCGGCATTGTCCGGCACGATTCCCACATGCGAAAATCTGGGGTCGACTCCGCCGGGAATCGAACCCGGATTGCCTTGGTGGGAGCCGAGTGGTCTGACCGCTCTGGCACCGCGGCCCCCATAGATGGTGGAAAATGGCAGACATTTTATTGGCAAATCTACTAAGCTTTATATGATTTCTCTAATGGTTGCTATGCACATTGTACTATTTCTCCAAAAAGTTAGCAAAAAAATTAAATTTTAAGAACATTTTTCCACCTGCAATAGGCTTTAATCTAGGAAGTTCTTAGCAATGCATGTCAGATGCCAACAATGGAATTCGGAAATATATTGCAATCTATCTAAATGGAATATTATAGTTAATAAGTGAATCTTTTATCGCTGTAGAGTATGGGCCTACAACTAAGTTATTTACTTCATATTAAGTGGCTCTCCTGCAAGATAGGAAATCGCACTGCAACGTGTTTTAAATTCAGTTTTTCAAACTAAACTGCGAAATGGTCGCATAATACATTTATTTGCAAAATTAGTAAACGTTTAGTACTATAAATAACATAGTTTCAAGCAAAACCTTACATTTATTACTGGCATAATTTTGGAGCATCTGTTAATTGCTAATACCGTGTGTATGTAATATGTATAATACAGCAGTAGCTAAAAGTCTTGTAGTCAGATTCAACTAAAACTATCAAACAGAAGACTTGCATTGGAGCATGCCATACACTTTCCGGCAATAATATTGACTGAGTCACTGCATTAAGTGCTAAATTAAAGAGCCGATTACAAAAAATGCATGCTAACCGAGGGGACAGCTTACAGATATATTCACCGTGATTGGTAGCTTGCAGATACATTAGTGAATAAGTACATTTTGGCGGCTCTTTAACAGCTATGGCTTTGGGAGCCATTTGCAGCAAATAGTGTGTGTATCGGAGCAAGTTAAAATGCAAGAGCGGAGGACGAGAGATCCCCGAGAGTACCTGCCGGCCTACAGCATAGGTCCGGGGCAGTGACGAAGCGAGAAATTTTCTAGGAGAAGCGGTGGTATGAACTGACTGTACATAGCGCTCAGTCGTCTGAGGAACCATTAGACTAGTAGTGGCAGGTACACTCCTCTGTTAGTAGCATGCAAGAAGAGAGAAACTTTTCTCCAGTAATACACCTCGGTCTAAACACAACTACCACGCGCTAAAAGTGTATAGTCTGATTAAATAGAGCTTCCCTTGGAACACGATCACGTTTCACCACTGGTCCGGGGTTAAAATCTAAATGATCCTGACGGTAATTGAACACAGGTCCCCTTTGTTGAGAGGCAGTGTTCTGGCCACTCAAATCACCATGGTCCATTTTGCCTTTTCGTGTGACGTGCACTTCACCAACATGTGTGGTGCTATAAAATAACTCTGTAGGGAGATTCTCAAAAACATGTATTATAAAAGTAATCGAAAGTAAATGTTAACATTTTATGAAAACATCAGGCTTCCTTATCAGCTAATCTAACCGAATGTACACCCAACCAAATTACAATTTAAAATTGAGAAAAATTAAGGCTTCTTCCTACCTCGGAGCTTTCGGACAGAAACCATTTTCTGCATTGAGAAGAAACAAATACTACAACGTAAGCAAAAATTTCAAAATAATTTTATGAGTACGTGATTTCTAGTGCCTATTCTGCATGAAAACATTTATGTGCTCATAGTTTTCAGGATATTGATATAACTTGCTAAAAGACTCCGTAGCAGTGTGGGCCGTATCGTACTGATCAAAAAAGTCAGCGGTGGTAATATGTAGGCGCGAAAGTGACTGAGCTATTTCGGAATATAATTTAACCTGTAACACCCTATTTTTGCTGCTGCCAGAGCTCGGAGGTAGGCAGAGCCCTTAAATTACGTATTTCAGCCCTCCAAAATTTTCAAACCGTTATATCTTGTAGTTTCTTAGGATTCTCATAACCAGTCTACAAATGCTGAATATAAAGGTGGAAGTACTGAGGCAAAGGATACTATCCTGGACCCTACTCCTGGTATGGTCGGTAGCACTCTTACTCCTGACAGACTTCTACAAACTCTACCTTCTAATACTTCATGTACAGGTATGACCCCAACTAGAATTTCTGAGCAAAGATTTTTCTGTTCTTTCGCAAGAAACCTATGTATATAATGACATTGGATTGTACGTAGGAAAGACAAACAAGACAGTTACAGATGCAGAGAAAGAAATGCTGTTAAGAAGGCCATGGCAACCCTCTGAAACTCACAAGTGTTATGTACAAAATATAGGGTCAAAAAAACAGACTTTCCAAATTAAATTGTTTCACAGATTTTCTTGGTTGTCATACTCTGAAACGCTTAGCGGTGCATTTTGTAAATCCTGTGTTCTATTTCGCCCTCCTGACGTTGGCAATGGCTCCCACCAGGCTCCTTCAAATCTAGTGAGTAAACCCTTTAATAGGTGGAAGGATGCGCTCGAAACTTTTGAAAAGCATGCAAGAACCAAGTACCACGAAAATTCCCAAATAGCAGCCAAACATTTCTAGGTTATTTTTGACTGCAAGCAAGCTGATGTCAGTGAACTTTTATCACAGAAGATAAAAAATGACGCAGAACGAAATAGGAAAATTATATCTACCATTGTAGAAACTCTTCTATTCTGCAGAAGGCAAGAAATATCTCTACGAGGTCATCAGGATTCTGGGCGGCTAACTGTTGAAGAGCCAACCAACAATGATGGGAATTTTCGAGCACTGCTTCGCCTTCGACCTAGATCAGGAGATTCACTTCTGAATGAACACCTAAACAGTGCGCCAGGAAATGCTATGTATGTCAGCCCAACAGTTCAGAATGAATTGCTTAGTTTGATTGGAAAGCAAATTCAGGAATCAATTCTAGAGAGAATTAAGAAGGCTAAGTAGTTTTTCACTGTACTGGGAGATGAAACTACAGATATTAGCCGCATTGAACAGTTTTCTCTTTGTATCAGGTATGTCGATGTAGACATTGTTGATATTAGAGAGGATTTTCTGACATTCGTTCCGGTGTATGATGTCAGCGGGACTGGAATAGCATCGACAATTAAAACACAACTACAAAAATTGGGTTTAGATATGGTAAATGTACGTGGCCAAGGGGATGATGCTGGGGCCATGAGTGGGCACCTAAATTGCAAAATCTGATGTTATTCGCAACTGTTTCTTCACAATATCAGAAGTGGCAACATATTTCAGGGGATCCGCACAGCGAACTAAACTATTGAAGGCTGAGCTGGAAGCTACAGGGATACCAAATTCTGTTGTTCACAACTATAATGAGACTCGTTGGGTTGGAAGGCATGATTGTGTTGCTGTATTTTGTGAGTCTTTTCTCTCGATTGTCCAAACCTTGGAGTTGTTTATAGAATGAGGACTAGGTGATTTGACAGCGAAAACGAAAGCATCAGGCCTGCACTCAAATTTGTGCTCTTTCGAATTCATTATCACACTTCTAGTCATGTCAAAAATGTTGTCGATAACGTACCATTTATCACAGTTCTTGCAACGAGACAACTTGGATCTTTTTTCAGCCATTACCAAAATCGAGTGCGTGGAAAGAATGATTTCAGAAATAAGAGCAAATTGTGAAAAAGAATTCGCTGTAGTTTACCGCAATGCCCAAGATAAAGCTTCTAAAGTTGGTGTTTTGCCATCAATTCCACGAAGAGTTGGAACCCAGCGCTTCCGAAACAATGTAGAAGCAAGCACCCCAGAAGAGTATTATAGGCAAGTAGTTTTTGTACCATATCTGGACGAAATATCTATGCATTTGAAAGACAAGTTTTCAAAGCATAAAGATATTTTACTGGGCCTGGAGTGTCTTCTACCACAAAATGCAGTGACGAAACAGTTCATGCATATCGAGAAAGTTATTGAATTTTACAAAGATGATCTTCAAGATACGTACCAACAGATATATTTTGGAAGCAGAATGGAAATTGTGGAAGAGTACCTGTGGGACACCAGAACATCAAGCAAAAGCAACGAAAGTCGCAACTGTCTGTGAAGTGCTGAAAAAAATCGACAAGGATTCCTTTCCTAACATTACTCTACTTCTGACGATTTTGGCTGTTATTCCAGTGACAACCGCTTCTGCTGAGAGGAGTCAAAGTTGAACCAGCATCGTTTTTCTTATAGTATGCCGATTTTAGTTGAATTTGTTCCTCCAGCAAGGTAAACAAATACATTTTTTTTTTATTTCTGACAGTAAAACTGCTAAAATGGCCATTTTGCACCATTAAATTCAAATTTTTCTGGGGGAGGACCTCCAGACCCCCCGCTTCATAAGGGGGGGGATGTATGAACATTACCCCCCCCCCCCCCCAAAAAACTGAAATCCTAGCTACACTACTGAGTCTGGGTTAAATCTGGAAATTTCAGCTCAGCTTACCAATGTAACAGAGTTTGATTGTTTTAAACTGTTTGTTGAGGACGATTTGCTATATATTTTTGTAGAACAGACAAACCTGTATGCGAACCAAAAACTAAAACCACCAGATATACCAGCAAATTGCAGAATAACATGTGGGTGCCAACGAACAGACAAAAAATTTTGCAATTTCTAGGTATAATTGCATACATAGACATTGTCAAGGTGCCGTCCATAAGTGATTATTGGACCACTGATCCATTTTTCAAAATCAGTGCAATTCCATCAACAACGTCAAGGAACCGATTTGAACTGTTTCTAAGAATGTGGCATTTTAGCAATAACGAATCCCAGCCAGAAAATGACAGATTGTACAAACTTCGCATTGTTGTGGATTATGTGGCAGCAAAATTTCAGACTGTGTGCACTCCAGGTGAAACAGTGTGCGTCGACGAGACCATTTTGCCGTCAAAATGAAACAATACTGCCCACAGAAGACACACAAGTATGGTGTAAAGGTTTTCAAAGCTTG
The DNA here is from genome assembly GCA_003012365.1 of Medauroidea extradentata. Lineage (NCBI taxonomy): Eukaryota > Metazoa > Arthropoda > Insecta > Phasmatodea > Phasmatidae > Medauroidea > Medauroidea extradentata. Next base: position 42,722 of record PNEQ01118846.1, read on the forward strand.
CTTTGGGAAAGGCTATACATGGAACTTAAAAGTTTATTCTGGGAAACAACAAGATGCAGGTAACTCTGTGCCGACAAGTGTAGCGTTTGAGTTATGAAACGCCCTGTTGGATTCAGAACATGTAATAATTACTGACAATTACTACGTACAAGTATGGATTTAGCTGGAAAACTGTTGGATAAGTCAACTAATTTGTTGGGAACCCTTAGGTCTAACCAGAAAAACAACCCAAAAGAAGTTACTAGCAAGAAACTCAAAAAGGGGAAAATGATTGCCCAACAAAATAACAGAAGTATTACAGTCTTGAAAAGGACTGAGAAAAGATATATTCTGGTGTTGTCAACAGGCCATTGGGATGAAATGGTCCCAGTCAGCCGCAGGAACGGGATTGTCAACAAACCAAAAGCAATAGTAGACTACAATAAGGGCAAGGCAGCAACTGACTTGTCAGATCAACTGTCGAGCTACAGCCCACAACTTCGCAGATCGCTGAAATGGTACCGCAAAGTAGTTATTGAGTTATTACTGGGAACTATTGTCGTGAATGTGCACATAACTTACTGTCAAGTTACAGGGAAGAAAACTAGTCACAAATTTCTGGAAATCCTTAGCAAAACAAATGATGACACTCAGTGTAGTAGCAGAACTTCTGGACAAACGAGAGATGCCAGCACCACAAACAACATCCACCGTCCGTACAAAAATTATGTCCAAACATAATTTAAAAAAAAAAAAAGAAGTTTCCCCTAGAGAAGGATGAAAGAACTGAAAGAAGAAAAAGAGAGGAAACTGCTGTGAGCATACTGAACTGTAAATTGTTTGAATTGAGAAAAATATATTTGTGGTCAGACATTGTAGTAAAATGAAAGTTTATATAGACTTACCAAGCTAAAGCAAAACTATTATTTAGGCCTTTAGTAATGTTGTTTGTATTTTATGAGATCATTGGAATATTTTACTCATGTACCTACTGAAAGTTATTTGTAGACATATATGTCAGTAGGCCCTAGTAGTACTGATGTAATTCAGTTTATAATTTGATGCTAGAGAATTTTATATACTTTGAACAGTGAAAAAATAACAGTTTTTGTATTCTTCCAACTGTTACTTGGATTTATTACATATACATATATATATATATACATACGCACATGCACACATGCGCGCACACACACACACACACACACACACACACACTCACACACTCAAACACACACACATTGTAAAGCAAATACACAGCAAACTGAATATAAAATGGCATTTAATATTTTTATATTCAATTCCCCCAACGCCATTGGCGGACGCGCGGCGGACACAACATTGTAAGAGTATACTAAAAACCAACACAAATGTTGCTTCCTCTGAGGCCGCGACAGACAAAATACAAGGCTACATCTAATGCAAGAGCAGCCATATGGCGCCAGAGGCTCGGTCTTTACAATAGACCTGAGAGGACACCCGTGTCCTCCATGGCCGTCAGGGATATTTAAGGAGAGGACACCGGTGTCCTCCAGGCAGTCTACGTGATAAAAATGTTTTAAACAGCAAACATCAGAAAATCCTTTGCAAAATAATTTGCACGTAATACACTGAAGAGACTTTAGTCATCACTTAATATGTAAGTCTTAAGTGCTCGTGAGGACTGACATGATGCGAGTATGGAGCAGAGCTGGAATGAGGAGGTGGGGGAAACGGGAGATCCCAGAGAAAACCCACCGACCAGCTACAACATCTGGCACAATTTCTGCATGTGAAAATCCTAGGACCACCCCCATCGGGAATTTAACCCGGGTAACCTTGGTGGGAGGTGAGTGCTCTAGCCCCTGTGCCAACTGAGGCCCCACTACTTTATGGTGAAAGTTACACTCTGGGCAGATTGGAAAGGAATCTACCCAAAGTTACAGGAGTAAATATATGGCAGAAAATGACAAAAACAAGTGAAAAAGAAATAAAATCCAATCTGAAAGTTTTAAGAGAAGTCCATGAAGAGAAAATAATATTAAATGATACAACAGAGAGAAATAAAATTTATTGAACATGTCACTAGACACAACACTTTCATCACTAACAATCTTGAAGGGAAAGTGCTGGTAAAGAAAGGAAGAGGGCGGCCTACGAAGAATGACTAAAGCAGGTTTCACATATAAAATTGAGTGGTTGCATCAAAAAGGCTCTAAGTTGCATTTAGTAAACAACAATAATAATACTAAATATGGTAGCAACAGCGCTAGAGATTCATTCACAATTGACATTGTGGAAATAAAGAAAATAGAATAAGTGAATACCTGCGATATGAATGATGGTACGTATACCTGATGGTGTTCAAAACTAATTGGCCTACTTGAAACTTTCTATATCATAGAATCTCTTATGACATAGAATCTACGATCTAAGTTTTTCACTGTGACCAATACGAATATGAAAAGTCACGAGAACGGTTAGAGCAAAATTTTTCATGCAGTAACAAATTATTTCTTTCTCATCAATTATATACTAATTGGTCAGGAAATAAATAGTATTTTTAGTGCTAATTGTGAATGGACAATTTCATTTGTTATGCTTCATAAGTTATGATTTAAACCATATCAACTGTAAACGAGCCATACTGCTCAGTGGAAAGCGTCCCTTTCCTCTCACACCATCTATCCTAAACAGCAATGACTGTAGCCCCTACTCTTGTTCTCTACCAGACCTGCTGTGTTTCTTCTAAGACTACTGTTGTTCAGCTAGCTCTACATATACAAATTACCATTTTCTACATGTTCACCTAGAGCACTCCATTTCCCTTCACCATCATGTATATCCTTACCAGTTTCTCCAGCCTTCTTGTGTCAGGGTGTTCCAACTAACAATAAACTAAATTCGCTATGCTGCAGTATGCTTCCTTCGTTACATATCTTAGATCTATGACTTACCTAGATTTTAATTTCCAAGCTTGAAATATATGCTATAAGATGCTAAAACTAAGAAATTTCACAATTTTATAATCCTATTTTTGTCTTTAAAAAACAATTAATCTCTATAAAATATTACGGCAGTTGACCAATTGTTTGAACATAAACAATATTATTACTACTTTTTCGGGCACGCTTTTCATTCATTCATTTTTTATTCATCCATAAAGACCATAATTTACATTTTGGTATTGGACATGTCAAATATAGAATATAGTATAATATATAACATACAATTTACATGTCTAGGATATAAGTACATTTCTAGACCAAAAAAAACATAAAATCTATTATCAGAGGAGAGTTTAACACATAGGCTTAGTATTTACACATATAC